>JAGSPU010001120.1:0-24918 GCA_019321725.1 Paulownia fortunei
TTTCTCTCTTACTTTCTCTCTCTAGAATTTTTCTCTCTGCCCAGATTCCCGAGCCCTAACCCCTTTCCTCCCAGCCGCCACCCCCCCTTCCCGTTCATCTCCCATCTTTCCCAATGGGTCTGCCATCACCGGCGCCCCATCACCGGTGATGGACCCATCGGACCTCCGAGCACCAGCCCGCCGCTACTTCACCAGGAAGCTCCCAAATTACTCGTCTTTCTCCCCTCTCTCTCCCAATTCAATTTCTGCAAATCGCTATTTTTGGCATTTCCTGTGACCTCCGATCGTCCAAATTTTAACCATTACTTCTCATACACCTCCCGACCCTCCCCTCGGCCTGAAAATCCCATTTCTGCAATAAAAATTCTATTGCCGATTTTTTTTTTTTGGACCTGAACTATCTCTGTCGCGGCCATGGCTGCCTCCCCCTCCTCCTCCTTTCTTCGCTGATATTATCAAATCCGGACATAGCCCCCTACTCTCCTCTTCCTCCCCCCGTACCCAATCCAAATCCCTTGCTGCCCTTCCCTCCATTGGCGTAATCGGTAAAGATAATGAGAGAGCTTACCTGGAGTTCTTAGATGCTGAGATTGAGAAGCTTGCTAAGCCTTCCAAGTTCGCGTTAGTTGGGAAGTTCTCCCATGGCTTCCCTCAATTGAATGCCCTCAGGAAACATTTCAGCAATCTGCTGCTGAAGGGAGAATTCGCCTACTGAAGCAACCCAAACTGAGTTGAACAAATGCACTGCTGTTCTAACTCATGCTCTTATACTTGAAGAAGATTTTTGGCGATAAAAAGCAGCATGTCGATGGGTTGACCAAGGAGAAAGAAACACCAAATTCTTTCACTCTTTGGTTAAAAAGAAAAGAGCTAGAGGGACAATTCATTCGATCACTCATAATGGCATACTCCTCACAGCTCGAGAGGATATTGCAACATCTACAGCAGAGTTCTTCCAGTCCCTTCTTTCTAATGACATTGATGCTTTACTTGATGATAGATTGGACTGCTTGGAGAGGCTTCCTGCCATCTTTCGCCCAGAATCCTTATGCTCCACACCGAATATGGAAGAAATCAGACATGCGGTGTTTGACATGGATCCAGACAGTACTGCTGGCCTGTTGGTTTTTTTTGCTCTATTCTTCCAACACTGCTGGGATTTCATACAGGAGGATGTGAGAGATGCTGTTGTGGATTTCTTCTCTGGCACACCTATGCCACGGAGCTTCACTGCGAATTCTCTTGTCCTCATTCCTAAAACAGACAGTCCAGATACTTGGAACGACTTCAGACCGATTAGCTTATGTAATGTTACAACAAAATCATTACTAAGCTATTAAGTCTTAGATTGGCTAAGCTTCTTCCAGATCTCATCGCTCCCTCCCAGAGTGGTTTTGTCCAGGGCAGACTCATCAGTGATAATATTCTTCTTGCCCAGGAGCTGATTCATTCCATTGATTCTAGACAAGTGCAGGACAACGTGGTTTTCAAATTAGATATGGCAAAAGCTTATGATAGAGTCCAATGGGGTTTCTTATATTAAGTTCTTCAGAAGATGGGTTTCCCAGCTGCATGGATTTCTTATGTCAAGCATTGCATTGAAAATTGTTGGTTCACAGTTCTGATTAATGGAGTTCCTACGGGTTTCTTCAAATCTAGCAGAGGCCTCAGACAAGGTGATCCGATCTCTCCATTGCTTTTTGTCCTTGCTGCAGACTTTCTCTCACGGGGTCTTGATGCGCTCTTTAGGGAGCATGGGGACATGTACTACAGGAATCAAGCACTCAAACTTACTCATTTGTCATATGCGGATGATATTATTATCTTCTCAAACTGCAAGAAAGCATGCCTCATCAGATTGATGGAATTCCTCATGCTTTACAGCAAAGTATCAGGACAGCACATTAACATCAACAAGAGCTCTTTTGTTGTCATCAAGAAATGCCCAAGTTCATTGATTCAGAGAGTGCACCACATCACAGGGTTCCTCCACACGGCACTTCCCATCACCTATCTTGGGGCCCCATTGTACAAAGGCAATAAAAAATATGCTCTATATCAGGATCTTATTGGGAAAATAAGAAAAAGGTTGCAGGGCTGGGAAAAACTACTCTTTCTCATGGAGGTAGGCTTGCTCTCATTAAAAGCACACTTTCCACGATGCCACTTTACCTCATCCAAGTCTTACATCCTCCGAAGACGGTCATTCACACAATTGAGCAAATTATGGCCAGATTTTTTTTGGGCTCAACAGGGGCGCAAAAAAGGATGCATTGGACTTTATGGAATACTATATGCTTCCCGTTGAGGAAGATGGTTTGGGGATTCGTAAGATTGAACATGTGGTTAAAGGCTTTTTCCTTGAAGCTCTGGTGGAGGTTTAGGACCACCACTTCTCTCTAGGCCTCCTACATGTTGCAGAAATATTGTCGTGGTCTCTTTCGTGGAAAAGTTAAACTATCTGTTCATGATAGTCCTATCTGGAAGAGACTATGCGGAGTTAGGAATAAGGCTCAGGACAACATGTTCTGGACATTGGGTGATGGGGAGGTCTCCTTTTGGCATGATCACTAGATGGGAGAGGGCCCGCTATGGGTTATTAGGGGTGAAGAACGACATGGCCACGAGCAGGTTAATTTCTACTGGGCGGATAGAAATTGGAATGTGCAGCGACTGCTTAGAGTGCTCCATCGGCATCTTGTTGACTTGATTTGTGGGGTTTCTATTAGTTGTGCTCGGAGGGATACTGTTGTATGGAAACTCACAACCCATGGTGATTTTTCCATTGCTTCGGCCTGGGAATCTATGAGATAGGGTAGGGTCAAGAGCATGTTATTGAAAGATCTTTGGGGACCCTATCTCACCCCGACTATGTCTGTCTTCCTGTGGAGACTTGCGCATGACTGGATTCCGGCCTACCTTAGACTGCAGAGGAAGCGCCTTCAGCTAGCTTCAAAATGTCAGTGCTACAGTAGCCTGGAATCCATCCAGCATATTTTTATCAGTGGTGATTGCGCCAGAGAGGTTTGGGAGCATTTTGCAAACACTTTCCATATCCGACTCCCTTTCACTGAACATCCAGCTATTCTTATCCAATCCTGGAAACTTTCCACTCCATTCTCTAACACCACACACATTCGCACTATCATCCTACTCCTTATTCTGTGGTTCCTTTGGACAGAGAGAAATGATTCTAAACACAGAAATACAGGTTTTATCCATCCAGGTAATTTGGAAAGTTCACAATCACCTTTATCTTCTGTTTAAATGCAGGAAACTTACTTCGACACTCTGGCGAGGAGATCTAGGGATTGCAGCTCGATTGGGATATCACTTCATCACAGGTAAAACAAAGAAGACTATACAGGTACATTGGGCTAAACCACAGTCAGGGTGGTTTAAGCTCAATACAGATGGTGCTTCCATAGGGATAGAGGGGACTGCGGGAGCTGGAGGTATCATTCGAGATCACTTGGGAGATCCTATCTTAGCTTTTCAGGATTTCATTGAACCAGCTTCTAGTATTTTTTCAGAGTTGTACGTGCTCAATAGAGGACTTCAGTTAGCTCTTATCAGAGGCATTACTCATCTATGGATCGAGATTGACGCTCTGGCTGTCATCCACATTCTCCGTTCATCTGCTCTAGGACATTGAGAGTACAGCAGCTGCTTGTTGATATCAAAAATGTTCTCCATCACATGACTACTTCCATTACACATATTTATCGAGAGTGCAATAGGGTCGCCGATGTTTTGGCAAATGCAGCCTGTGACACGACTTCATCGAGAACCTTTACGGCTTAAGAACTTTCAGGACATATTTTGGGGTTATTAGACTGGACCATCTTGGCACCCTATCATTCAGACATCTCTGATTCTTTGCATTTTGCACATCTCTATAAAGGAGTAATACTCTTTCAATTTTGATTTACACTAGGGACTCTTGTAACCTTTCTTGTAATGATTATTGATGATTATATCTACAGGTTTGGGATCTTCGCCTTAATCCCTCACCCCTAAGGGTGTTTTTTCAAAAAAAAAACTGAACCCTAAATTCTAAACCCTAAAACCCTAAACCCTAATTTTTTTTTCTCTCTCTACTTTCTCTCTCTAGAATTTTTCTCTCTGCCCAGATTCCCAAACCCTAGCCCCTCCCTCCCTCCCAGCCGCCACCATCTCCCTCTTCATCTCTTTCCTGATGGGTCTGCCATCGCCGGCGCCCCATCATCGGTGACGGACCTGCTAGACCTCCGGGCACTAGCCCGCCGCTGCTTCACCATGGCAGCTCCCAAATCGCTCGTCTTTCTCCCCTCTTTCTCCCAATTCAATTTCTACAAATCGCCATTTTTGGCATTTTCGACGACCTTCGACCGCCCAAATTTTTGACCATTACTTCTCATTCATCTCCCGACCCTCCCCTCGGCATAGAAATCCTATTTCTGCAATAAAAATTCTAGAGCCGATTTTTTTTTTTTGGGACCTGAACTATCTCTACCACGGCCATGGCTGCCTCCCCTCCTCCTCATTCCTTCACTGATATTATCAAATCTGGGCATAGCCCCCTACTCTCCCCTCCCTCCCCCGTACCCAATCCAAATCCCTTGTTGTTCTTCCCTCCATTGGCGTAATCGGTAAACACAATGATACAGGTTATCTGGAGTTCTCAGATGCAGAGATTGAGAAGCTTGCTGAGCCTTTCAAGTTTGCGCTGGTTGGGAAGTTCTCTCATGGCTTCCTCAATTGAATGCCCTCAGGAAATATTTCAACAATCTGCTACTGAAGGGAGAATTCGCCATTTGAGTCTTGAACCTAAAATGCATCCTAATTAATCTCTCGAATGAGGATGATATCGCAAGAATCTGGCTCTGGGGCCATTACTTCTTTGACGGGTTTCTAATGAGGGTCTTCAAATAGTCCCCAGAATTCGAACCAAACTCAAAATCATCCATTGCTCTGGTTTGGATTCAACTGCCGGGTCTTTCCATCCACCTGTTTCATAAAAGGGCGCTGAGGGCAGTGGCTGGGATGATTGGTGTTCCTCTTAGACTTGATGAACCTACAGCCAACAAGATCAGATTGAATATGGCCAGAATATTATGGAGATTGACCTTGCTGTATCTAGAACCGAAATCATTTCCATCAGGTTCAAACAGAAACATATTTCTCAAAAGGTCATCTATGAAGACCCCCCTCCTTATTGTTCGTTTTGTAAGCATATGGGATATGAGGTTGCAAGATGTTTTGAAAATGGCAATGCCCCCAAGCTCTCCCTAAAGTCCAGAAATCTAAGCAACCTGCACTCCAAATAGGTAAGTCTCTGCCCATTTGAAAAAAAAAGGAGAATGTTAATGTGAATTCTGGTGTTGATGATATGCCTAGCTCTAGCTCTAATAAAATTACATTGATGAATGATGTTGAGGGGCTGATTGTCCCCCACAGTCTGTGTGCTGTGGAAATAGATAATGTTGGCTTTTCTGTTTTGATTAATGAGACTGCTGGGATTCATGGAAATGGTATTGACAAATGCAAATGTATTGTTGGGAATGGTGATGGAATCAGGGATTAGAAATATTGATAAAAATGCTGCTGAAATTGTTGCTGGAAAGGTTGATGGAATTGGAAATGGTATTGTTGCTGGAAATGTTGATGGAATTGGAAATGGTATTGTTGCTGGAAATGGTGATGGAATTGGGGCTGGTATTATTGCTGGAAATATTTCTGGAATTGGGGCTGATGTTGCTGAAATGTTGATAGAATTGGGGATGATATTGTTGCTAGAATTGAGGCTGAAAAAGTTGCTGGATTTGGGGTTGAAATTATTGCTGATATTGTTGCTGGAATTGATGTTGTTGCTGGAATTGATGTTGTTACTGAAATATCAGACCTTCATGCTGCTGCAAATTCAAACCTTCATGCTGCTGCAAATTCATACCTTCATGCTGCTGCAAATTCGACCCTTCATGCTGCTGATATTTCTGAACATATGGCTGGAAATTTTGCTGCAAATGTTGCTGCAAATGCTGCTGCTCTGCCTGCTGCTGTTCTGCCTGCTGTTGTGCTGCATTCTGATCTTGCTGCTGTTCTATCTGCTGCTGAGCCTGCTGCCCGGACTGCAGTTCTGCTGCCTACTGATCTTACTGCTGTTATGCCTGCTGATGTTTCTGCTGATGCCCAGCCTGCTGCTGTTCTGTCTGCTGGTGACCAGCCTGCTGTTGTGTAGCCTTATGATTTTGCTGCTGTTCTACCCTTCACCCTGCCTGCTGCCATGTCGGCTGATCTGCCTGTTGCTTTTCTGCCAGATGCCCTACATGCTCCTACCCTACCTGATGCTGCTCAGTTTGTTGCTGTTTCTGCACAGCACGAGGTTGTTATGACTGCTGCAATGCTGACTCCACAGGTAGCTGAAGTATTTACTGGAACAGCTGCACCCCGACATGCAACTGAATCGACTGTTTCTGATGAAATTTTTTGCTCCACAAATGAAATAAGGGCTGAACTCTCCGATCAAAACTCCTCCATCAACAGTTATGAAAACATAAATTCTGGAGAATTATACACCAATGAATTCTCCGCCACCTCTACAATTAGAGATAATGCTGAAGACCTCAAAATCAAAGCACTTCATCGGAGATGTCAATCAGAACACCAAATCCTAAAATCAGGCCAATCCAAAATGACGTCAAAGAGAAAAACACAAGTCTCAAAATTAAAGGGCCGAGTAATGAGGTCATCTGTTGCTTCATCACCATAATTGTTTTTATGAATTGCTTGATTTGGAATATTCGGGGAGTTGGAAATGAAGGGTCACATAAACATTTACACAGCATTTATCAACTCAACAGAATCAAACTCCTTGTACTATTGGAACCTATGGTCCAACTTGATGGGAACTTCTTTTGCAGAAGATTTGGATTCTCCAAATCCTTTGCAAATACATCCAATAAAATTTGGTTTTTTGTGGATAATGATTTTGAATTTCAGATTCTCCGTGATCATGAACAGTTGCTTCACATTGAAATATCATCTAAACTTATTGCATCTCCTATCTTGGTCACATCAGTGTATGCAAAGTGCAGCACTTCAGATAGAAAAGAACTGTGGGACGAACTCAGAAAAATTGCTGATGAATTAGATTCCAAACCATGGTTAGTTGGAGGAGATTTCAACGTTATTCTCGATCCGCATGAAAAGAAAGGCAGCAGTATCCTTAACACCACAGCTATGAATGATTTTGGGGATATGATCACTAATTGTGGACTTATTGATGCTGGATTTGAAGGACAATGCTTCACATGGACCAACAAAAGAGTTTGGGAGAGACTTGACAGAATCCTTTACTCGGATGCATGGCTACATACCTTTCAGTCGACCAAAGTAACGCATCTACTTAGAACTTGGTCTGATCATGCACCTCTGCTCACTACGGTCAGTTTTTCATCAGTCAAACCGCCGTCCTCATTCAGATTTATGAGAATGTGGATGAGGCATCATCTCTTTCTTGATGCTACCAAACAATCTTGGATCTCTCCAACCGGTGCGTCAGGTATGTGCAACTTGTAATAGAAACTCATCCGGCTTAAGAAGTTCTTGAAATGGTGGAACTGGAATATGTTTGGAGATATATTTAACAAAATCAAACAAGCCCAAAAGGAGGTGGCAAAGGCTGAAACCACATTTGATGATACTCCTACTGAAGCAACCCAAACTGAGTTGAACAGATGCACTGCTGTTCTAACTCATGCTCTTACACTTGAAGAAGATTTTTGGCGACAAAAAGCAGCGTGTCGATGGGTTGACCAAGGAGAAATAAACACCAAATTCTTTCACTCTTTGGTTAAAAAGAAAAGAGCCAGAGGGACAATACATTCGATCACTCATAATGGCATACTCCTCACAGCTCGAGAGGATATCGCAATATCTGCAGCAGAGTTCTTCCAGTACATTCTTTCTGATGACATAGATGCTTTACTTGATGATAGTTTGGACTACTTGGAAAGGCTCCCTGCCATATTTTGCCCAGAATCCTTATGCTCCGCACTGAATATGGAAGAAATCAGACATGCGGTGTTTGACATGGATCCGGACAGTGCTACTGGCCCTGTTGGTTTTTCTGCTCTATTCTTCTAACACTGCTGGGATTTCATACAAGAGGATGTGAGAGATGCTGTTGAGGATTTCTTCTCTGGCACACCTAAGCCACGGAGCTTCACTGCGACTACTCTTGTCCTCATTCCTAAAACAGACAGTCCAGATACTTGGAACGACTTCAGACCGATTAGCTTATGTAATGTTACCAACAAAATCATTACTAAGCTACTGAGTCTTAGATTGGCTAAGCGTCTTCCAGATCTCATCGCTCCCTCCCAGAGTGGTTTTGTCCAGGGCAGACTCATCAGTGATAATATTCTTCTAGCCCAGGAGCTGATTCATTCCATTGATTCTAGACAGTGTGCAGGACAACGTGGTTTTTTCATTGGATATGGCAAAAGCTTATGATAGAGTCCAATGGGGTTTCTTATACAAAGTTCTTCAGAAGATGGTTTCCCGGCTTCATGGATTTCTTATGTCAGGCACTGCATTGAAAATTGTTGGTTCACAGTTCTGATTAATGGAGTTCCTACGGGTTTCTTCAAATGAAGCAGGGGTCTCAGACAAGGTGATCCGATCTCTCCATTGCTTTTTGTCCTTGCTGCAGACTTTCTCTCGCGGGGTCTTGATGCGCTCTTTAGGTCGCATGAGGACATGTACTACAGGAATCAAGCACTCAGACTTACTCATTTGTCATATGCGGATAATATTATTATCTTCTCGAACTGCGAGAAAGCATGCCTCATCAGATTGATGGAATTCCTCACTCTTTACAGCAAAGTATCAGGGCAACGCATTAACATCAACAAGAGCTCTTTTGTTGTCAGCAAGAAATGCCCAAGTCCATTGATTCAGAGAGTGCACCACATCACAGGGTTCCTCCACACGGCACTTCCCATCACCTATCTTGGGGCCCCGTTGTACAAAGGTAATAAAAAATGTGCTCTTTATCAGGATCTTATTGGGAAAATGAGAAAAAGGTTGCAGGGCTGGGAAAAAACCACTCTTTCTCATGGAGGTAGGCTTGCTCTCATTAAAAGCACACTTTCCACGATGCCACTTTACCTCATCCAGGTTTTACATCCTCCGAAGATGGTCATTCACACAATTGAGCAAATTATGGCCAGATTTTTTGGGGGCTCCACAGGGGCTCAAAAAAGGATGCATTGGACTTCATGGAATACTATATGCTCCCCAGTCGAGGAAGGTGGTTTGGGGATTCGTAAGATTGAACATGTGGTTAAGGCATTTTCCTTGAAGCTCTGGTGGAGGTTTATGTGATACCCGAGCCTCTTACTACTCACATGGCCAAATATGATTCATGCATTACATGTTAATTTTATATGCTATTTGCATTTCTATTGACATTGCATAATTTATTTCATTTTATACGACATTCTTGAATATTAAACTTAATTCTGAAGCTCTTGCACGATATTAGTTATTGAATTTCTTAATCTAAGTAGTTGATTTTATATTGAAATAAGAAGAAAATGAGGTGGATCAATATTAGATATAGATGGGATATATAGGTTATAATTTTGGAAGTGCTAAAAGTGTTACTAGTAACCTTATACGGTTTAATTTGATTTGATCAAGTTATTTCAAAAGTATATATTTGTAAATTAGCATACTTGGGATATTGGACATGATATAATATGATTTAAGTGTTATATTACAAGGCCCTTATGTGCATATGATTTTAGAAATGCAAACTAAATAATTCTTTAAGAATCGAATGCGAATCGATTTGGAGATCGAATGAACGGACATAGGAATTACCTATGGGAATGGATGGTGATTAAGATAGGTTGCAACCAAATAAAAATAGATGAGACACACAAGATTAGGGCTGCAAGATAAGGGAGAAAATTAGATTTGCCATTTACTTGTCACCTCATGCTTTCTTATTAAGCTTAAGCTAACATCTCAAGCTAACACCTCAAACCCTTCACCCTTAAGCAACGACCAGACCCTCATTTCAGCCATTTTCATCTTCCAAACACACACCTTAAGGTCTCCAAGTGATCCAAATTGATTCAAAGTTGAAATAAAAGCAAGAAAAGCAAAGAAGAAGTGATTACCATCAAGTTAGTCTCAAAATCTGCATAGGTAACACTTATCTACGGTTTTGCCTTTGGTTTTCAGATTATTATGAATGGTTTTATGGTTTATTAAGATTTCAATATCTCTTATAAAAGTGTTAGAAAGTTTTTAGTTAGACTTTGGTGCACAAAGAAAGGGTTTTTGATCACAAACACTTAATAGGAAATACTTGTGGCAGAAACTGTCATCTTACTATTTTCTTGTATTTTAGGCTTCAAAAGTGTATGGTATGTTGAATAAAACCTATAATTATTACCATTTATATGACCATATATGAGTTAAGAGTATTTGAATGAAGTTTTATCAGTTTGAAATTGAAATAGAGAATGATATTGGAGAAACACTCAAACTGCCAAAATAGCAAAATCTGTTTTGGTGTGCTGTGAAGGAAACTGAATTAAGGGAGCTAAATCCATTATTTTTTGTAATAATATGACCTGGTTGTCTCCTTATATATGTTATATAAGTATGGTGAAAACGTTGGAGTGATTGAATATACTTAATGGTGCCAAAACCATTAATGTCATGAAGTGTGCAAAACTGTCACGGTAGAAAACAATCTGTTTCAGTATGTCGTGAAGAGAGCTGAACTTGGGAAGCTATATCCGTGATTTTTAGTAATTATATGATATGGTTACATTTATATACATGTTATATAAGTGTGGTAAAAATTTGGGAGTGATTGGATATGCTTAGGGATGTTAAAATTATCATGCAACTAAACTTGACAGCAAGAAAATATGAAAATGTGAATCTGCCACATTTGATCACTTAGCATGTTTCAACCTTGATATGTTGCTATTGAGTGTTAACAATTAGGTACATGTTATTAGAGTTATAATACTTCAATTACATGATGTTTGCATGCATTTAAGATGAGAAATTGAGGTATTTGAGGGGCTATATTGGGTTCTAGTTTGTGAAAGCTTGATTGTTAGCTTATAGTTTGGTGTTTAAGGTCTAGTATGAGATTTTGTGCTTTCAACTTGCCAAATTGGGAATGGTGCTTGATGTTGGGTAATATTACAGGCTATTTTACATCTAAGGTTGGAGAGGAATACTAAACAAATTTAGACTAAGCCACCAACCAAGTGAAAGGTAAGTAAAGATTCATTTGCATCCACAATGCATAGACATAGTAGATGTGTGAATTATATGTAATATCATAAATCATATGTGCATAGTAGAGGACTCTCAATTGAGCATACATACATGGGCATTGTCATTGTCATTGGCACGTGCATGCATAATATACGCGCATTGTGATAAATCTTGCATTGCACGGCATGATTGTGAGAAAGGAAAATATTTTGCTGACCACTACTAGTGCACCGAAGCATGCAGGGATTTGCATGGTTTATGCATGGATTTGCAGATTCGCGTGCATGGGTTTGCATGCGTATGAGTATGCATGGATTTGCATGCTTATATGATTATTAGCCATTGGATTATGGCGGTATACAGAGCTCTTTTCCGGTGCATGGGATAGTAGCGTTGGTCAGGGGCCCAAGAAAGAAATGATTTTGAGAGAAATATTTTGATGCATAAAATTGCATTATGGGCATAGCATGTTGAGATGCATGACTCGATATTGTGGATTATTCTTTGACATGCATAATCTTTACTTGTTGAATGTTAGCTCATATAGTTTATGCATTGTAGGTGAGTACGACGATACCTGAAGCATCTTTTATTGGTTGGGCGGCGGTTGGAGCTCCTGCAGGTGTCTGAGACAGTGTGTACATGGATGACGACCTGTTGGGCTATTTTGTTGGCTTGTTATATTTTGAGTCTGTTGTATTATATTTTAGACTGGTACTATATTTCGCTTTTACAACTTTACTGTAAATAAGTATGTAAATATTGGGTTATTGTGGGTGTTGTGCTTTTATATAAATATTGATCCTGCTTTATACATGATATGTGTTAGAAAGTATTTTAAACAGGGTTGTGAATGTAAAAAGTGATATATTTTTCTTAAAGTGTTACAAAAAAAATATTCCATGCATGCACACAGGTTCTATCATGTTAAATTATAATATATATCTAGTTGTGTAGTAATGGGGGTGTTACAGTTTAGGACCACCACTTCTCTTTGGGCCTCCTACATGTTGCAGAAATATTGTTGTGGTCTCTTTCCTGGGAAAGTTAAACTATCAGTTCATGATAGTCCTATCTGGAAGAGACTATGCGGAGTTAGGAATGAGACACAGGACAACATGTTCTAGACTTTGGGTGATGGGGAGGTCTCCTTTTGGCACGATCATTGGATTGGGGAGGGCCCGCTGACGATTCTTAGGGGAGAAGAACGACATGGCCACGAGCGGGTTAATTTCTACTGGGCGGATAGAAATTGGAATGTGCAGCGACTGCTTAGAGTGCTCCCTCGGCATCTTGTTGACTTGAGTTGTGGGGTTTCTATTAGTTGTGATCGGAGGGATACTGCTGTATGGAAACTCACAACCCATGGTGATTTTTCCATTCCTTCGGCCTGGGAATCTATGAGACAGGGTAGGGTCAAGAGCATGTTATTGAAAGATCTCTGGGGACCCTATCTCACCCCAACTATGTCTGTCTTCCTGTGGAGACTTGCGCATGACTAGATCCCGGCCGACCTTAGACTGCAGAGGAAGGGCCTTCAGCTAGCTTCAAAATGTCAGTGCTGCAGTAGCCTGAAATCCATCCAGCATATTTTTATCAGTGGTGATTGCGCCAGGGAGGTTTGGGAGAATTTTGCAAACACTTTCCATATCCGACTCCCTTTCACTGAACATCCAGCTATTCTTATCCAATCCTGGAAACTTTCCACTCCATTCTCTAACACCACACACATTCGCACTATCATCCCACTCCTTATTATATGGTTCCTTTGGACAAAGAGAAATGATTCTAAACACAGAAATACAGGTTTCTATCCATCCAGGGTAATTTGGAAAGTTCACAATCACCTTTATCTTTTGTTTAAATGCAGGAAACTTACTTCGACACTTTGGCGAGGAGATCTAGGGATTACAGCTCGATTGGGATATCACTTCATCATAGGTAAAACAAAGAAGACTATACAGGTACACTGGGCTAAACCACAGTCAGGGTGGTTTAAGCTCAATACAGATGGTGCTTCCAGAGGGACAGAGGGGACTACGGGAGCTGGAGGTATCATTCGAGATCACTTGGGAGATCATATCTTAGCTTTTCAGGATTTCATTAGACCAGCTTCCAGTATTTTTTCAGAGTTGTACACGCTTAATAGAGGACTTCAGTTAGCTCTTATCAGAGGTATTACTCATCTATGGATCGAGATTGACGCTCTTGTTGTCATCCACATTCTCCGTTCATCTACTCTAGGACATTGGCGATTACAGCAGCTGCTTGTTGATATCAAAAATGTTCTCCATCACATGACTACTTCCATTACACATATTTATCGAGAGGGCAATAGGGTCGTCGATTTTTTGGCGAATGTAGCCTGTGACACGACTTCATCGAGAACCTTCACGGCTCACGAACTTTTAGGACACATATTGGGGTTTATTAGACTGGACCAGCTTGGCACCCCGTCATTCAGACATCTCTGATTTTTTGCATTTTGCACATCTCTGTAAAGGAGTAGTACTCCTTTGATTTTGATTTACACTAGGGACTCTTGTAACCTTTCTTGTAATGATTATTGATGGGTATATCTACAGGTTGGGGATCATCGCCTTAATCCCTCACCCCTACGGGTGTTTAAAAAACCTGAACCCTAAACCCTAAACCTTAAACCAAACCAAAATAAACCAAAAAAAATTCTCTCTCTACTTTCTCTCTCTAAAAATTCGCTCTGTTCCACCTGACCTATTTTGTCGCCTTTTTCTATCATCCCATTGATTTTCCTCCGGTGTCAAAAAATGGCTGCCGGCATTGAGGTAGCCGACCTTCATCCTGCTTGACCTCCTTCCTTTGAATGTCGCCATCACCTTTCCTATCCCCAGAAATAGACAAATACCCCCCCCAAATCCCGTCCTTTTCATTCTTCTCTTCCTAGGTTTTTTGGGTCCTCGCCGGTGTATTGTCGCCATCGGTGGGGCCTCTCGCCTCTCCCATCTCACTCCTTCTTAGCCCCTTTCCCTCTCATATCACCGCTTCTACTTTCATCCCTCTCTATGCCTCCCTGCCATTTTTGCCATTCCTTCATTTTTTTCAATTAATCGGGTTTCCGGCAATTCCCCGACACTTTTCTCCCTGGACCAGCTTCCCATCTCCCTCGCGACCATTTCCCCCAGGTTATTCGGCCTCATTTCTTTCAATCCTCTATTTTCCCTTTTTTCCATCTATACCCTAATTTGTCCAATGTCCCGTCTCTACTCTCCGCAAACTTCGTCGCATCTGGTGTTGCTCCTCTTTGGTAACATTCGATTCTCAACCTCCTATCTTAGTTCATGTCACCTTCAGGTCTCCCTACCTCTTCTTCCCATTTTAATCAATGTCACCCACCAGAACCCTCCACTCGTTCATACGCTGCTGTCGCACAAATGGCGGCACCACCTCCTCCTACGATATTTCCCACTTGATCCCTTAATAAATCTCTTATTCTTGATACCCCAGATATCACCATTAGATCATATTCAAAATTTCAGGGCCTTGATGCGATTATCTTTTCTGATGTTGAAACTGCTAAATTGGCTGAACCTCTGCAATTTGCCTTAGTTGGAAAATTCTCTCATGGTACACCTTCTCTGAAATAATTGCACCACCATTTCTCTTTGCTGAAACTCTCTGGTGATCATTCGATTAGAATCCTCAATCCCAAACACATTCTCATCATACTCTCTAATGATACTAATTATGCTCGGCTCTGGCTTAGAAGAATTTGGTATTTTGATGGTTTTCCCATGAGATTATTCAAATGGTCGTCAAAGTTTAATCCTAAGTTTGAATCGGCTATCGTCCCAATTTGGATTAGGCTTTCTGATTTTCCAGTGCACCTCTTTGATAAATTAGCATTGAAAGCAGTGGCAAGCTTGGTGGGTAAACCTCTCAGGATTGATGAAGCTACGGCCTCTAAATCTCGACTGAGTGTTGCCCGCATTTGTGTTAAAATCAACCTTCAAGAAAATAGAAAGAATAGTGTGTTTTTAGGAGTTGGCTCACAGATGATTTTGCAAAAAATCGTATATGAGAACTTGTCTCTATATTGTATGGATTGTAAAACACCTTGGCCATGACATTTCTTCTTGTTATGAGAATGGAAAGATTCCCAAACGTCTAAGCATCCAGCAACTTTTCTAAAGAACGGGGAAAGGAACCAGATCTTCAATATGCTGAGGTTCCAAAAAAAGGTAAGGAAGTCATCAATCAGCCCCTGCCTCATTGCTCTGGTAAGTCTGATTTAATTGAAACTAGTGGATCGAATAAGGAGGTTAATATGTTGAGTAAGGTGGTGGATGATATGAGAAAAGAGAAGAGGAATGGGGAGGTTATTGAAATGGCTGAAAGTAGAGATGAAGTATGTGCTGAAGGTGTTGATATGGTTTACCCTGTTGTTGTTTTTTCTGTTTCTAATTTTAATCCTTCTAAAATAAGTAAAGTGAACTTGAATGAGTTTTTGAAGGAAAAAAAATTGACTCTGGTTAACAATTAACTGGATGACTCTAATATGCAAAATACAGAAATTCCTTTATCTGAAGAACTGATACCTGGGGAGGGGGAAATTAATATAAATGATGTTGTGGAAATGGACAGTGAATGAGTGGCATATTTGCAGAAGAAGTTTTTGAGTTCCATGGAATGTGTTTCGTATAAGAATGGTCATGAGCATGAAGGGTTAAATGCCAATAACAATGAGGAGGGTTGCGTGCTGAGTTGTGAATAGATAAGGAATACAACCAAAGACAATAGGGCTCTAATTCTACCAAGGGGGATAATACTTTCCAAATGAAGAATACATTTAAAAAAAAACAATAAAGGAAAGGACAAAGAAAGGCAAACTGGGAAAGGCAAAGTTTCAGACAGCAATGTACAAGGACAGCATTTCAATCAGATAGAAGTTCGTGGAAAAAATGTAACTAGCAACTCCAGCTTAATTGAAAAGTGTGACACAGAAAATTTGCAGGAATTTCACCAATTTGTTCAGTCACTGAACTCAACAGGAAAAACAAGTACAGAAGCTAATTACCTGGGGAAGGAAAAAAGAAAAAATGAGGCTGAAGGGACCATGACACCGAGAACCAGTGCAGAAATGTTTGAGAATGAACCTTATGAGCTGCAGGGGAAAAAACTTCACAAGGTCAGAGAGATCTCTATTGCAAGGGAAACACACAATCCTCCTTGAAACCCATACACTGTTCTCTGAATGAAATCCCCACAGAAACAAATCTACCAGAAAATGCATGTAACTATAGCAGCTACTTAGACACCAGAATTTCAGAATATTCGGGGGAATGTAGACTGTTAGAAATGGCAGATAATAAAACTCAGGCACTGCATATCAGAAGCAAATCAGGTGACATATCTGCTTCAGCAAGGAAAAGCCAGGCAGTCATGGAAAGATTAAAGGGTAGAGTAACTAGATCAATTGCAGCATCTAATCATAAATGTCTATGAATTTCTTAGTTTGGAACATCAGAGGAATAGGGAATGAACCTTCTCAAAAACATCTTCATAAGTTTTGTCAACTCCACCGGATTAAAATCCTTGCAATTATGGAACCGAAGGTGCAATTGGATAAACCTTTCTTTTGTAGAAGACTGGCCTTCTCACAAGTGGTTGCTATCATTTCCAACAAGATATGGTGTTTTGTGGACTACGACTTTGAATGTAAAGTACTGATTGACCATGAACAGTTTTTGCATCTGGAAATGAAATCTAAATTACTGCCTTCATCATTTCTTTTTACCTGCATTTATGCAAAATGTGACATCAGTGGCAGAAGAGAGCTATAGGATGGACTTAGACAAATAGCAGATCAAAATAACTCTCAACCATGGATCATCGGAGGAGATTTTAATACAGTACTTCATCTTAATGAGAGGACGGGACATAATGGAAAGAGACTCACATCTTTAAATGACTTTGGGGGACATGATCACAGACTGCGGATTAATTGATGCAGGATATGAGGGGAGCTGCTTCACTTGGACCAATCACAGAGTTTGGAAGAGGCTAGATAGAATTTTATTTTCAGAAGACTGGTTAAACCTGTTTCACAGTACTAAAGTTGCTAACCTACCAAGAATTTGGTCAGACCACTCTCCACTTCTCGTAACTAACAGCTATAATAGTGTCAGAATCCCATCATCTTTTAGATTTTTGAAAATGTGGACCATGCATCACCTCTTCTTGGAAGCCATTGAGAAGTTATGGCAAGTTCCGAATGAAACTCAAGGAATGACTAACCTTCAACAGAAACTTTATAGGCTCAAACAATTCCTCAAATGGTGGAATAAAAATGTTTTTGGAGATATCTTTCTTAACATCGAGAAAGCTGAACAGAAAGTGGCCATTCAAGAACAGATATATGATCAAGAACCGATTGAATGTAATCTCATTGAGCTGAAAAAATGTACAGCAGAGCTCACTCATGCATTAACAAGTGAAGAGGATTACTGGAAGCAAAAGGCAGCCTGTAGATGGATGGAGAAATGGGAAAGAAACACCAGATTCTTTCATTCACTTGTCAAGAAAAAAGATGTAAGTCCAAAATTCACTCAATCACTATTGAGGGCAGAATTATAACAGACCAGAAGGAAATTGAGAAATCAGCAGCATCCTATTTTGAATCCCTCCTATCAAATGATGTAGTAGAGCTTCCAAATACTGAACTTGATGTTATACAGCCCCTGATACATGATCTGGACAATCAGGCCTTATGTTCACCACCTACTACTGAAGAGATTAGAAATGCAGTGTTTGATATGGACTCGACAATGTAGCGGGCCCAGACGGATTTTCTGCTTATTTCTTTCAACATTGCTGGAATTTTATTCACAAGGATGTTAATGAAGCTGTTGAGGAATTCTTTAGTGGCAGCCCCATGCCTAGAAGCTTTACTGCTACATCTCTTGCCTTGATCCCTAAAACAAAAAAAGGCCCAGTACCTGGAATGATTTCAGACCAATTAGCCTCTGTAACGTGACCAATAAAATCATCTCAAAGATTCTCAATAACAGACTGACAAACATCAGCCCTATCATCATCTCTTCTTCTCAAAGTGGTTTCGTCAAAGGGAGATTAATAAGTGATAACATCTTACTTGCGTAGGAACTTGTACACACAATTAATGCCAAGCGTAAATGGGATAACATTGCAATCAAACTTGACATGGCGAAGGCATATGACAGAGTTCAAAGGACCTTCCTATACAAGATTTTGAGTAAGTTGGGGTTTGCTGAAAAATGGATTTCTCAGGTGCAAAACAGCATTGAACACTACTGGTTTTCTGTCCTGATAAATGGAACCTCTTCTGGTTTCTTTAAGTCCAGCAGAGGACTTAGACAAGGCGACCCTCTGTCACCATCACTGTTCATTATCACTACAGAATTTCTGTATAGGAGACTGGATGTTATCTTTCAAAAACACAAAGATATGTGCTACTTCAGCAATGGAGGGCTGGCGAATTTCACATCTTGCCTATGCGGATGATGTTATCATCTTCACTAACTGTAAGAAAAAGGGACTTGAGAGGCTGATGAACTTTCTGAAACACTACTGTGAAGCTACAGGTCAACTCATCAACAACAAGAAGAGTTCTTTCATTGTCGACAAGAAATGTTCCAACCTAATGATTTAAAGAGTCCAAAATATTACCGGTTTCTCTCTCAAAACATCTTCCAATAATTTATTTGGGAGCACCGCTTTACAAAGGGAATAAAAAATGTGCTATCTTTTATGATCTTATTTGCAAGATGAGGAGCAAGCTTCAAGGATGGGAAAAATCTACTCTCTCACATGGAGGTAGATTAGCTTTAATCAGAAGTACACTCTCTTCCATGCCAATATTTCTCATTCAAGTTCTTCAACCTCCTAAAGCCGTTCTCCATACCATCGAACAAATAATGGAAAAAAAATTTTGGGGCTCTTATGGAGAACACAGACGGTTACATTGGGCTTCCTGGGACACCATCTGCTACCCAATTGAAGAAGGAGGGCTTGGTATTAGGAAACTCTCGGATGTGGTCCAGCCTTCTCATTTAAACTTTGTGGAGATTCAGAGATTTATCTTCCTTGTGGGCTTCATTCATGCTTCAAAAATATTGTGGTTGTATCTATCCGGGTGCTGTCAAAGTTTCTATCCATGACAGTGCAGTTTGGAAACGAATGTGTAAAGTGAGAAAGGAAGCTCAAGACAACATCTTTTGGGCCTTAGGAGATGGGCAAATGTCATTTTTGGTTTTGACCACTGGATTGGAGAAACACCTCTGGCAGCATCTCTTCAACAGAATTTGGTTGGTTATGGTTCTGTGAATTTTTTCTGGCAAAACAGAACATGGAATGAAACCAGACTTAATCTATAGGTGCCAAGAACTACAGCTGATCTGATTCTTAAAATGCCTATTTTTGAAGGAGTCAAGGCTGTCATGAGATGGAAACTGACCCCTAATGATGATTTCTCTCACTTCATCAGCCTGGAACCTCAGCAGAAACAGCAAAAACTAAAAGACATTTGCTTGGAAATCTGTAGAGCAACTGGCTCACTCCTACCATCTCAATATTTCTTTGGAGACGTAATCATAACTGGATTCCAGTTGATGCCAAACTTCAACAAAAAGGCTTTGCACTTGCTTCGAGATGTTTTTATTGTGGTGCTTAGGTTGAGACAGTAGCACACCTTTTCATATTGGGCGTTCAAGCGAGAGCAGTTTGGGGACATTTTGCAAATCTCTTCAACATACAAACACCCTCACACAGAAAGTCCCACTTTTCTCCTTCAATATTGGAAACTTTCTTCACCTTTCTCTTCCTCCTCCCATATTCGTAACCTAATTCCTTCCCTCATACTTTGGTTTGTGTGGACAGAGAGAAATGACGCCAAATATAAAAACAAAGGTTTCCTCACACAGAATTATTTAGAAAATTTATAATCATATTTTTTGTCTATTTAAATGCAGGAAGCTCAATAGAAAACATAAGCGAGGAGATATGGATCTTGCAAGATTGATGCAGTTTCACTTCCCACCAGAGAGAACTAAGAGGATTCAGCAGGTTATATGGAAAAAGCCGGAAGTTGGATGGACTAAACTCAACACTGATGGAGCTGCCAAAGGAGAAACAAGACAAGCCAGAGCCGGTAGAGTTTTTAGGGATCATTTGGGCTAGGTTATTTTAGCATTTCAAGAATTCATTGGAAATCAAAACAGCACGTTTGCGAAAGTCTATGCACTTTACAAGGGACTTGAGTATGCTAAGGAACTAGGAATTTCTAACCTTTTGGATCGAGCTTGAAGCTAAGTCAGTCATTCACCTCATTTCATCTACATCATTTGGACATTGGAGACTTCAAGAGATGCTTGCTAAGAGTAAGTACATCATGAGTAAAATGAATGTTGTCATTTCACATACATATAGAGAAGGTAACAAAGTGGCAGATTTTTTGGCCAAAAAACTTCTAGTACTCAGACTTCCAGGTCTTTCACGCCTCATCAGATTTCAGGAGAGCTTTCGGGTCTTATTAGAGTTGATCAACTATAGTTGCCATCCTTCAGATTCTCATGACTCTCATTCACTTGCTTACTACCCTTAAGAGCTTGTACATTTGCATATAATACTAGATTAGATTTTATTGTTTCTCGTTATCTTTGTAAACGGAGTAGTACTCCTAGTTTTACTTTTAACCCCTTTTGTAAACTTTGTGTACTATTCGCATTTCTTGTGTTTATATAGATTGGGGGTCATCGCCTTAACCTCTCACCCTTAATTGGGTGTTTATTCAAAAAAAACCCTAAACCCTAAACCCTAAACGCTAACCCTAAATTAATTTTTTTCTAATAAATTAAAAGCGTATACTATAACACAGGAGTTAGAATGAGGAAAAAACTATTCTGCTGTTAAGGTTAAATAATATTAAAAATTTAAAAACTTGATACCCGTTTCTCTCTTAAATATTCAAATTATAGTTTAAACTGCATTTTTTTTCTATTTAATGTATAATTTCAAGGAAAACTTATATTATTTTCAATGAGAGAAACAATATATTTCCTACTTTTAGTTTTAATTATGGCTAAAAATTGAAAAAGCGAATCTGAATGTTGGTACCTATTTCTTGCTTTCTTATTAAATTTTTATTTGATTGATTTAATTTTCTTTTTAAACGTTTACGTTCTAATAAATTAATTTTTCTCTAATAAATTAAAAGTTTATGCTATAACACAGGAGTAAGAATGATGAAAAATATTTTCTTTTTGTTAAGGTTAAATAAGATTCAAAATTAAATTTTGATACATGTTTTCTCTACGTATTTAAATTATAGTTTTACTCGATTGTTTTTTTTTACTGTATAATTTAAAGAAAAACTTACATTATTTTCGATGAGAGAAAATAATATATTTTCACCTTTTATATTTAATTATGGATAGAAATTCAAGAATCGACTTAAAATGTTGGTACCTATTTTGCTTTTTTTTATTAAAAAAATTAACTAATTTTTTTATTTTTAAAATTTACGTTGTAAAAAAATTTATTTTTCCTAATAAATTTAAAGCGTATGCCATAACACAGGAGTTAGAATGAGAAAAAATATTTTCCTACTATCAAGGTTAAATAAGATTAAAAATTTAAAAATTTAAAACATGTTTCTCTCTTACGTATTCAAATTATTGTTTAACTGGATTATTTTTTTTTTTACTGAATAATTTTAAGGAAAACTTATATTATTTTCAATGAGAGAAACAATATATTTCCTACTTTTATATTTAATTATGGCTAGAAATTCAAGAATCTCAGAATGTTGGTACCTATTTCTTGTTTTTTTATTAAAAAACTTTTTAAATGATTTTTTTCTCTTTAAAAGCTTACGTTGTAAAAAAATTATTTTTTCCTAATAAAGTAAAAGCATATGCGATAATACAGGAGTTAGAATGAGGAAAAATAGTTTCCTACTGTTAAGGTTAAATAAGATTAAAAATTTTTAAAACTTGAAATATGTTTATCTCTTACGTATTCAAATTATAGTTTTACTCGATTGCTTTTTTTGTTTACTATATAATTTCAAGGAAAAATACATTATTTTCGATAAGAGAAACAATATATTTCCTCCTTTTACATTTAATTATGGCTAGAAATTCAAGAATCGACTTAGAATATTGGTACCTATTTCTTATTTTTTTATTAAAAAAATTAACTGATTTTTTAATTTTAAAAGTTTACGTTTTTAAAAAATTATTTTTTTCCTAATAAATTTAAATCGTATGCCATAACAATGAGAAAAATACTTTCCTACTGTTAAGGTTAAATAAGATTAAAAATTTAAAAACTTGAAACATGTTTCTCTCTTACGTATTCAAATTCTTGTTTAACTGGATTTTTTTACTAAATAATTTCAAAGAAAACTTACATTATTTTCAATGAGAGGAACAATATATTTCCTACTTTTATATGTAATTAGGGCTAAAATTTGAAAAAGCGAATCTGAATGTTCGTACCTATTTCTTGCTTTCTTATTAAATTTTATTTTGATTGATTTTTTTTTTTTTTAAATGTTTACATCTAATAAATTAATTTTTCTCTAATAAATAAAATTTTATGCTATCACACAGGAGTAAGAATGATGAAAAACACTTTCTTTTTGTTAAGGTTAAATAAGATTCAAAATTTTAAAACTTGGTACATGTTTCTCTCTTACGTATTCAAATTATAGTTTACTCGATTGCTTTTTTTTTTTACTATATAATTTCAAGGAAAACTTACATTGTTTTCAATGAGAGAAATAATATATTTCCTTCTTTTATATTTAATTATGGCTAGAAATTCAAGAACCCACTCAGAATATTGACACCTATTTCTTGGTGTTTTTATTAAAAAAAATTAACTGATTTTTTTACTTTTTTAAATTTTACGTTGTAAAAAAATTTTTTTTTCCTAATAAATTAAAAGCGTATGCCATAACACAGGAGTTAGAATGAGGAAAAATAATTTCCTAAATTTTTAAAACTTGAAACATGTTTCTCTTTTACGTATTCAAATTATTGTTTAATTTGATTTTTTTTTTTCGTATAATTTCAAGGAAAACTTACATTATTTTTAATGAGATAAACAATATATTTCCTAATTTCATATTTAATTATGGCTAGAAATTCAAGAATCTCAGAATGTTGATACCTATTTCTTGCTTTTTTATTAAAAAACTTTTTAAATGATTTTTTTTCTATTTAAAAGCTTACGTTATAAAAAAATTATTTTTTCCTAATAAAGTAAAAGCGTATGCGATAATACAGGAGTTAGAATGAGAAAAAATAGTTTCCTACTGTTAAGGTTAAATAAGATTAAAAAATTTAAAACTTGAAACATCTTTCTCTCTTATGTATTCAAATTATTGTTTTAACTGGATTGTTTTTTTTCTGTATAATTTCAAGGAAAAACTTACATTATTTTTCAGTGAGAGAAACAATATATTTCCTACTTTTATATTTAATTATGGCTAGAAATTCAAGAACCCACTCAGAATATTGGTATGTATTTCTTGTTTTTTTATTAAAAAAAATTAACTGATTTTTTTATTTTTAAAATTTTACATTGTAAAAAAATTTATTTTTTCCTAATAAATTAAAGCGTATGCCATAACATAGGAGTTAGAATGAGAAAAATACTTTCCTACTATCAAGGTTAAATAAGATTAAAATTTAAAAATTTGAAATATGTTTCTCTCTTACGTATTCAAATTATTGTTTAATGGATTGTTTTTTTTTTTTACTGAATAATTTTAAAGAAAACTCACATTATTTTCAATGAGAGAAACAATATATTTTCTACTTTTATATTTAATTATAGCTAGAAATTCAAGAATCTCAGAATGTTGGTACCTATTTCTTGTTTTTTTATTAAAAAACTTTTTAAATGATTTTTTTCTCTTAAAAGCTTACGTTGTAAAAAATTATTTTTTCCTAATAAAGTAAAAGCGTATGCGATAATACAGGAGTTAGAACAAGGAAAAATAGTTTCCTACTGTTAAGGTTAAATAAGATTAAAATTTTTAAAATTTGAAATATGTTTTAAAATTATAGTTTTACTCGATTGCTTTTTTTTTACTGTATAATTTCAAGAAAAACTTACATTATTTTTTATGAGAGAAACAATATATTTCCTCCTTTTACATTTAATTATGGCTAGAAATTTTAAAATCGACTTAGAATATTGGTACCTATTTCTTGCTTTTTTTCTTAAAAAATATTAACAGATTTTTTTATTTTTAAAATTTTACGTTGTAAAAAAATTATTTTTTCCTAATAAATTAAAAGCGTATGCCATAACACAGTAGTTAGAATGAGGAAAAATAATTTCCTAAAAATTTTAAAACTTGAAACATGTTTCTCTTTTACGTATTCAAATTATTGTTTAATTTGATTGTTTTTTTTCGTATAATTTCAAGGAAAACTTACATTATTTTTAATGAGATAAACAATATATTTCCTAATTTTATATTTAATTATGGCTAGAAATTCAAGAATCTCATAATGTTGGTACCAATTTCTTGCTTTTTTATTAAAAAACTTTTTAAATGATTTTTTTTCTATTTAAAAGCTTACGTTGTAAAAA
>JAGSPU010000546.1:0-19676 GCA_019321725.1 Paulownia fortunei
TATATTTGGAGTTATGTGCTAGTAAAATTAAGTATATACTTTTAAATTGAATATCGTAAAATAAAGAAAACCTTTAATTACACTCTTAACTTTTACTTTAGTTGTTCAAAATTGAAACTAATTAATACTATCATTCAAAATAAGTTTACTTTTGAAACATCGAACACAGACTGTTTATTTAATTTTAATATTTCTTAGATTTTATATATTTTAAATATTTCTAATTTTGAGTTATGTGCCATTAAGATTTAATATGTACTTTTAAATTAAATTCATAAAATATAGAAAAACCTTCAAAGTTATACTTTTAAAAATAAACTATTTTTTTTTTTTTAATTATTCTAGGGCCAATGCTGGAAGGTTAAATTAATTACATATTTCCAAGAAATACTATCTAACGAATTAAAATATGTTACTTTTAAAATATCCAATAGGTGTAATGAATTTATGTACTTAATTTATATTGCGTTTCGGTTAGATTTTTGACTTTTTAAATATTATTAAATTCTTTATGTTATTCTAAATAAAACTATTTAATCCCCCTTTAACAATCATACTTTTGAATTTAGAAAAATATTTTAATTATTTCTATGTTCTCTATCCTAAAAATAAATTAATTGTATATTTCAACCAAATACTATCTAAGAACATAAAATATATTTCCTTGTAAAATATTCAATACATATTACGGAATTAAAATATATTTACTTTTACAATATTCAATACACATTATTTATTTTTTATTTAGTCTACTTTGTAAATTTTTTAGAGAATTTGTAACTTCTTAAAAATTTAAATTTTTTAGATGTTGCGCTAGTATATACTTTTAAATTAAATATCATAAAATATAGAAAAAACTTTTAATTCCACTTTTAAAATTAATTTATGCACCTTAGTTATTCTGAACAAAAACTATTTAGTACTAGCCAAGGAATTAAAATATATTTACTTTTAAAATATGAATACATATTATTTGTTGTTTTTATTTTTATCGCATTTTTTAAATTTTAAAATTTTAAAATATTTTTTTATTTTTGAGTTATTGTGCTAGTATAATTTAGCATATAATTTTAATTATGTTTCATAAAAAGTAAAACAATATATCAATAAATAAATTATTTAAATCTGTAAATTTGTCTCTAACAATGATAATAAATAAAAAGACCAAAAACAATTATGTTTATATTAGATTTTGTATTTTAGAATATTTATATAATGTTTAGTCATTCTAAATAAAAACTTTTTAATACTATCAATGGAACTGAAATATATATATTTTAGAAATATTCGGGACATATTATTTGTTTCTTTATTTAAATTGATTCCATTTTTCTAGGTTTTAAAAATCCTAAATATTTATATTTGGAGTTATGTGCTAGTAAAATTAAGTATATACTTTTAAATTGAATATCGTAAAATAAAGAAAAAACTTTAATTACACTCTTAACTTTTACTTTAGTTGTTCAAAATTGAAACTATTTAATACTATCATTCAAAATAAGTTTACTTTTGAAACATCGAACACAGACTGTTTATTTAATTTTAATTTTTTTAGATTTTATATATTTTAAATATTTCTAATTTTGAGTTTTTGTGCCTTTAAGATTTAGTATGTACTTTTAAAATTAATTTCATAAAAAATATAGAAAAACCTTTCAAAGTTATACTTTTAAAAATAAACTATTTTATTTATTTTTAATTATTCTAGGCCAATGCTCTAAGGTTAAATTAATTACATATTTCAAGAAATACTATCTAACGAATTAAAATATGTTACTTTTAAAATATCCAATAGGTGTAATGAATTTATGTACTTAATTTATATTGCGTTTCGGTTAGATTTTTGACTTTTTAAATATTATTAAATTCTTTATGTTATTCTAAATAAAACTATTTAATCCCCCTTTAACAATCATACTTTTGAATTTAGAAAAATATTTTAATTATTTCTATCTCCTCTATCCTAAGTTAAATTAATTGTATATTTCAACCAAATACTATCTAAGAACATAAAATATATTTTCTTCTAAAATATTCAATACATATTACGAAATTAAAATATATTTACTTTTACAATATTCAATACACATTATTTATTTTTTATTTAGTCTACTTTGTAATTTTTTTTAGATAATTTGTAACTTCTTAAAAATTTATATTTTTTAGATATTGCGCTACTATATACTTTTAAATTAAATATCATAAAATAAAGAAAAAACTTTTAATTCCACTTTTAAAATTAATTTATGCACCTTAGTTATTCTGAACAAAAACTATTTAGTACTATCCAAGGAATTAAAATATATTTACTTTTAAAATATGAATACATATTATTTGTTGTTTTTATTTTTATCGCATTTTTTAAATTTTAAAATTTAAATTTTTTTTTTATTTTTGAGTTATTGTGCTAGTATAATTTAGCATATAATTTTAAATTATGTTTCATAAAAAGTAAAACAATATATCAATAAATAAATTATTTAAATCTGTAAATTTGTCTCTAACAATGATAATAAATAAAAAGACAAAAACAATTATGTTTATATTAGATTTTGTATTTTAGAATATTTATATAATGTTTAGTCATTCTAAATAAAAACTTTTTAATACTATCAATGGAACTGAAATATATATATATTTTAGAAATATTCAGGACATATTATTTGTTTCTTTATTTAAATTGATTCCATTTTTCTAGGTTTTAAAAATCTAAATATTTCTATTTGGAGTTATGTGCTAGTAAAATTAAGTATATACTTTTAAATTGAATATCGTAAAATAAAGAAAACCTTTAATTACACTCTTAACTTTTACTTTAGTTGTTCAAAATTGAAACTATTTAATACTATCATTCAAAATAAGTTTACTTTTGAAACATCGAACACAGACTGTTTATTTAATTTTAATTTTTTTTAGATTTTATATATTTTAAATATTTCTAATTTTGAGTTTTTGTGCCTTTAAGATTTAGTATGTACTTTTAAATTAAATTTCATAAAATATAGAAAACCTTTCAAAGTTATACTTTTAAAAATAAACTATTTTATTTATTTTTAATTATTCTAGGGCCAATGCTCTAAGGTTAAATTAATTACATATTTCCAAGAAATACTATCTAACGAATTAAAATATGTTACTTTTAAAATATCCAATAGGTGTAATGAATTTATGTACTTAATTTATATTGCGTTTCGGTTAGATTTTTGACTTTTTAAATATTATTAAATTCTTTATGTTATTCTAAATAAAACTATTTAATCCCCCTTTAACAATCATACTTTTGAATTTAGAAAAATATTTTAATTATTTCTATGTTCTCTATCCTAAAAATAAATTAATTGTATATTTCAACCAAATACTATCTAAGAACATAAAATATATTTTCTTGTAAAATATTCAATACATATTACGGAATTAAAATATATTTACTTTTACAATATTCAATACACATTATTTATTTTTTTATTTAGTCTACTTTGTAAATTTTTTAGAGAATTTGTAACTTCTTAAAAATTTTAATTTTTTTAGATATTGCGCTAGTATATACTTTTAAATTAAATATCATAAAATATAGAAAAAACTTTTAATTCCACTTTTAAAATTAATTTATGCACCTTAGTTATTCTGAACAAAAACTATTTAGTACTAGCCAAGGAATTAAAATATATTACTTTTAAAATATGAATACATATTATTTGTTGTTTTTATTTTTATCGCATTTTTTAAATTTTAAAATTTTAAAATATTTTTTTTATTTTTGAGTTATTGTGCTAGTATAATTTAGCATATAATTTTAAATTATGTTTCATAAAAAGTAAAACAATATATCAATAAATAAATTATTTAAATCTGTAAATTTGTCTCTAACAATGATAATAAATAAAAAGACAAAAAACAATTATGTTTATATTAGATTTTGTATTTTAGAATATTTATATAATGTTTAGTCATTCTAAATAAGAACTTTTTAATACTATCAATGGAACTGAAATATATATATTTTAGAAATATTCGGGACATATTATTTGTTTCTTTATTTAAATTGATTCCATTTTTCTAGGTTTTAAAAATCCTAAATATTTATATTTGGAGTTATGTGCTAGTAAAATTAAGTATATACTTTTAAATTGAATATCATAAAATAAAGAAAAACTTTAATTACACTCTTAACATTTACTTTAGTTGTTCAAAATTGAAACTATTTAATACTATCATTCAAAATAAGTTTACTTTTGAAACATCGAACACAGACTGTTTATTTAATTTTAATTTTTTTAGATTTTATATATTTTAAATATTTCTAATTTTGAGTTGTTGTGCCTTTAAGATTTAGTATGTACTTTTAAATTAAATTTCATAAAATATAGAAAAATCTTTCAGTGTACTAGTAAATGTTAATATATACTTTTAATCTAAAATTTTATATCTGAACAATTGAATACATTATTTATTTAGTTTTTTGTTAATTGTAGTTTTGTTTTTAATATATTTAAAATTGTTTTAATACTTAATTTGATGAGTTATGTGCTAGTAAAATATCTGGATCCTTTATTGAATTTTTTTAATACTGTTTAAGTAGTTAAAATTTATTTTTTGTAACACTGAATATTTATAATTTATTTATTTTTCTTTTAATTTTGGTTCTAATTTTATACGTTTTTTAACATCTATTCGATGAGTTATTGTACTTGTATAATTTAATTTATATTTTTAAATTAATAGTTGTCAAAAAAAAATTCTTTTTTTTTTAAATTTTGATTCCATTTTATTAGATGTTAATTTTTTTTCAATATAATATAGTCGTTATATTAGTAAAATTTAGTATATATTTTTACATAATTTACTTAAAATATAGAAAAGAATTTCAATTACCAAATCTTTTGAATGGTAATATATATTTAAAATATATATTATCGAGCTACATATTTTTACTAGTTTATATATTAAAATATTTCAAAAACAATTTAATTATTTTTAGATCAATATTTTAAAATTAAATTAGTAATAATTTTAATTAATTACTATTTGAATTTAAATATATTTTCGATGCATATTAACTTTGTAAATATTTTAAACTCATATTAGTGTTCTAAAATTAAATGAAATATTTATTTGTAAATTAATTGTATATTTTTAATTAATATTGTTTAAAAATTACTTTTGCCATATGTAATTTGTATTACTTATTTTTGTTAAATATTTTTAAATTTTTAGATATTCTAAATGAAAACTGTTATGTGAAGGCAAAAAGAAGAAACAATATTTATGTTAAAACCTATAATAGTTATATAAACTTAAAATATTTTTAACTGTTGTAAAGCTAAATTAATTGTATGTTAAATTAAAATATATTTACTTAAAATATTCCATCCAAATTTTATATTTTTGTATTTAATTCAATTTGCATTTTATTTTATTTTATTTACTCTTTAGTTATTCTAAATTCACTATTTAATCTAATTGAATTATCATATTTTTGAATTTTTGAAAATGAAGTTTCACTATTCTTACCCTAATGTTCTAACGTTTAATTAATTGTATATTTCAAAGTAAGCAAATAAATTATATCTACTTTTCAAATATTCACTACTTATTGATTAAATTTTTAATTTATTTCACATTGTATTTTTTAAGATTTGAAATGTTTTAAATATTTATATTTTTGTGTTATTATGTGTACTAGTAAATGTTAATATATACTTTTAAAGTAAAATTTTATATCTGAACAATTGAATACATTATTTATTTAGTTTTTTGTTAATTGTAGTTTTGTTTTTAATATATTTAAATTTATTTTATACTTAATTTAATGAGTTATGTGCTAGTAAAATATCTGGATCCTTTATTGAATTTTTTTTAATACTGTTTAAGTAATTAAAAATTTATTTTTTGTAACATTTAATATTTATAATTTAGTTATTTTTCTTTTAATTTTGGTTCTAATTTTATACGTTTTTTAACATCTATTCGATGAGTTATTGTACTTGTATAATTTAATTTATATTTTTAAATTAATAGTTGTCAAAAAAAATTTCTTTTTTTTTAAATTTTGATTCCATTTTATTAGATGTTAATTTTTTTTCAATATATATGGTCGTTATATTAGTTAAATTTAGTATATATTTTAACATAATTTACTTAAAATATAGAAAAGAATTTCAATTACCAAATCTTTTGAATGGTAATATAATTTAAATATATATTATCGAGCTATATATTTTACTAGTTTATAAATTAAAATATTTCAAAAACAATTTAATTATTTTTAGATCAATATTTTAAAATTAAATTAGTAATAATTTTAATTAATTACTATTTGAATTTAAATATATTTTCGATGCATATTAACTTTGTAAATATTTTACTCATATTAGTGTTCTAAAATTAAATGAAATATTTATTTGTAAATTAATTGTATATTTTTAATTAATATTGTTTAAAAAATTACTTTTGTCATATGTAATTTGTATTACTTATTTTTGTTAAATATTTTTAAATTTTTAGATATTCTAAATGAAAACTGTTATGTGAAGGCAAAAAGAAGAAACAGTATTTATGTTAAAACCTATAATAGTTATATAAACTTAAAATATTTTTAACTGTTGTAAAGCTAAATTAATTGTATGTTAAATTAAAATATATTTACTTTAAAATATTCCATGAAAATTTTATATTTTTGTATTTAATTCAATTTGCATTTTTATTTGATTTTATTTACTCTTTAGTTATTCTAAATTCACTATTTAATCTAATTGAATTATCATATTTTTGAATTTTGGAAAATGAAGTTTCACTATTTCTTAACTAATGTTCTAACGTTTAATTAATTGTATATTTCAAAGTAAGCAAATAAATTATATCTACTTTTCAAATATTCACTACTTATTGATTAAAATTTTAATTTATTTCACATTGTATTTTTTTAAGATTTGAAATGTTTTAAATATTTATATTTTTGTGTTATTATGTGTACTAGTAAATGTTAATATATACTTTTAAAGTAAAATTTTATATCTGAACAATTGAATACATTATTTATTTAGTTTTTTGTTAATTGTAGTTTTGTTTTTAATATATTTAAATTTATTTTAATACTTAATTTGATGAGTTATGTGCTAGTAAAATATCTCGATCCTTTATTGATTTTTTTTTAATACTGTTTAAGTAATTAATTTTTTTTTGTAACATTGAATATTTATAATTTATTTAGTTTTCTTTTAATTTTGGTTCCAATTTTATGCATTTTTTAACATCTATTCGATGAGTTATTGTACTTGTATAATTTAATTTATATTTTTAAATGAATTGTTGTGAAAAAAAATTTCATTTTTTTTAAATTTTGATTCCATTTTATTAGATGTTAATTTTTTTTCAATATAATATAGTTGTTATATTAGTAAAATTTAGTATATATTTTAACATAATTTACTTAAAATATAGAAAAGAATTTCAATACCAAATCTTTTGAATGGTAATATATATTAGCGAGCTACATATTTTTTTACTACTTATAAATTAAAATATTTCAAAAACAATTTAATTATTTTTAGATCAATATTTTAAAATTAAATTAGTAATAATTTTAATTAATTACTATTTAAATTAAAATTAATATTTTAAGTAATATTGTTTAAAAAATTACTTTTGTCATATGTAATTTGTATTACTTATTTTTGTTAAATATTTTTATATTTTTAGTTATTCTAAATGGAAACTGTTATGTGAAGGCAAAAAGAAGAAACAATATTTATGTTAAAACCTATAATACTTATATAAACTTAAAATATTTTTAACTGTTGTAAAGCTAAATTAATTGTATGTTAAATAAAATATATTTACTTTAAAATATTCCATGCTTATTTTATACTTTTGTATTTAATTCAATTTCCATTTTTTTTTTATTTTATTCACTCTTTAGTTATTCTAAATTCACTATTTAATCTAATTGAATTGTCATATTTTTGAATTTTGATGAAGTTTCACTATTCTTACACTAATGTTCTAACGTTTAATTAATTGTATATTTCAAAGTAAGGAAATAAATTATATCTACTTTTCAAATATTCACTACTTATTGATTAAATTTTTAATTTATTTCACATTGTATTTTTTTAAGATTTGAAATGTTTTAAATATTTATATTTTTGTGTTATTATGTGTACTAGTAAATGTTAATATATACTTTTAAAGTAAAATTTTATATCTGAACAATTGAATACATTATTTATTTAGTTTTTGTTAATTGTAGTTTTGTTTTTAATATATTTAAATTATTTTAATACTTAATTTAATGAGTTATGTGCTAGTAAAAATATCTGGATCCTTTATTGAATTTTTTTAATACTGTTTAAGTAATTAAAAATTTATTTTTTGTAACATTGAATATTTATAATTTATTATTTTTCTTTTAATTTTGGTTCTAATTTTATACGTTTTTTAACATCTATTCGATGAGTTATTGTACTTGTATAATTTAATTTATATTTTTAAATTAATAGTTGTCAAAAAATTTCTTTTTTTTAAATTTTGATTCCATTTTATTAGATGTTAATTTTTTTTTCAATATAATAGAGTCGTTATATTAGTAAAATTTAGTATATATTTTAACATAATTTACTTAAAATATAGAAAAGAATTTCAATTACCAATCTTTTGAATGGTAATATATATTTAAAATATATATTTCGCAGCTATATATTTTTACTACTTTATAAATTAAAATATTTCAAAAACAATTTAATTATTTTTAGATCAATATTTTAAAATAAATTAGTAATAATTTTAATTAATTACTATTTGAATTTAAAATATTTTCGATGCATATTAACTTTGTAAATATTTTAAACTCATATTAGTGTTCTAAAATTAAATGAAATAATTATTTGTAAATTAATTGTATATTTAATTAATATTGTTTAAAAAATTACTTTGTCATATGTAATTTGTATTACTTATTTTTGTTAAATATTTTTAATTTTTAGATATTCTAATGAAAACTGTTATGTGAAGGCAAAAAGAAGAAACAGTATTTATGTTAAAACCTATAATAGTTATATAAACTTAAAATATTTTTAACTGTTGTAAAGCTAAATTAATTGTATGTTAAATTAAAATATATTTACTTTAAAATATTCCATGCAAATTTTATATTTTTGTATTTAATTCAATTTGCATTTTTATTTGATTTTATTTACTCTTAGTTATTCTAAATTCACTATTTAATCTAATTGAATTATCATATTTTTGAATTTTGAAAATGAAGTTTCACTATTCTTACCCTAATGTTCTAACGTTTAATTAATTGTATATTTCAAAGTAAGCAAATAAATTATATCTACTTTTCAAATATTCACTACTTATTGATTAAATTTTTAATTTATTTCACATTGTATTTTTTAAGATTTGAAATGTTTTAAATATTTATATTTTGTGTTATTATGTGTACTAGTAAATGTTAATATATACTTTTAAAGTAAAATTTTATATCTGAACAATTGAATACATTATTTATTTAGTTTTTGTTAATTGTAGTTTTGTTTTTAATATATTTAAATTTATTTTAATACTTAATTAATGAGTTATGTGCTAGTCAAAATATCTGGATCCTTTATTGAATTTTTTTTAATACTGTTTAAGTAATTAAAAATTTATTTTTATAACATTGAATATTTATAATTTAGTTATTTTCTTTTTATTTTGGTTCTAATTTTATACGTTTTTAACATCTATTCGATGAGTTATTTACTTGTATAATTTAATTTATATTTTTAAATTAATAGTTGTCAAAAAAAAATTTCTTTTTTTTTAATTTTGATTCCATTTTATTAGATGTTAATTTTTTTTCAATATAATATAGTCGTTATATTAGTAAAATTTAGTATATATTTTAACATAATTTACTTAAAAATAGAAAAGAATTTCAATTACCAATTCTTTTGAATGATAATATATATTTAAAATATATATTATCGAGCTATATATTTTTTACTAGTTATAAATTAAAATATTTCAAAAACAATTTAATTATTTTTAGATCAATATTAAAAATTAAATTAGTAATAATTTTAATTAATTACTATTTGAATTTAAATTATTTTTCGATGCATTAACTTTGTAAATATTTTAAACTCATATTAGTGTTCTAAAATTAAATGAAATATTTATTTGTAAATTAATTGTATATTTTTTATTAATATTGTTTAAAAAATTACTTTTGTCATATGTAATTTGTATTACTTATTTTTGTTAAATATTTTTAAATTTTTAGATATTCTAAATGAAAACTGTTATGTGAAGGCAAAAAGAAGAAACAATATTTATGTTAAAACCTATAATAGTTATATAAACTTAAAATATTTTTAACTGTTGTAAAGCTAAATTAATTGTATGTTAAATTAAAATATATTTACTTTAAATATTCCATGCAAATTTTATATTTTTGTATTTAATTCAATTTGCATTTTTATTTGATTTTATTTACACTTTAGTTATTCTAAATTCACTATTTAATCTAATTGAATTACCATATTTTTGAATTTTGGAAAATGAAGTTTCACTATTCTTACCCTAATGTTCTAACGTTTAATTAATTGTATATTTCAAAGTAAGGAAAAATATTATATCTACTTTTCAAATTATTCACTACTTATTGATTAAATTTTAATTATTTCACATTATATTTTTTTAAGATTTTAAATGTTTTAAATATTTATATTTTTGTGTTATTATGTGTACTAGTAAATGTTAATATATACTTTAAAGTAAAATTTTATATCTAAACAATTGAATACATATTTATTTAGTTTTTGTTAATTGTAGTTTTGTTTTTATATATTTAAATTTATTTTAATACTTAATTTGATGAGTTATGTGCTAGTAAAATATCTCGATCCTTTATTGATTTTTTTTTAATACTGTTTAAGTAATTAAATTTTTTTTTTGTAACATTGAATATTTATAATTTATTTATTTTTCTTTTAATTTTGGTTCCAATTTTATGCGTTTTTTAACATCTATTCGATGAGTTATCGTACTTGTATAATTTAATTTATATTTTTAAATGAATTGTGTCAAAATAATTTATTTTTTTAAATTTTGATTCCATTTGTATAGATGTTAATTTTTTTTCAATATAATATAGTTGTATATGTAGTAAAATTTAGTATATATTTTAACATAATTTACTTAAAATATAGAAGAGAATTCAAGTACCAAATCTTTTGAATGGTAATATATATTTAAAATATATATTAGCGAGTACATATTTTCACTACCTTATAAATAAAATATTTCAAAAACAATTTAATTATTTAGATCAATATTTTAAAAAATAAATTAGTAATAATTTTAATTAATTACTATTTAATTAAAATTATATTTTTAAGTAATATTGTTTAAAAAATTACTTTTGTCATATGTAATTTGTATTACTTATTTTTGTTAAATATTTTTATATTTTTAGTTATTGTAAATGGAAACTGTTATGTGAAGGCAAAAAGAAGAAACAGTATTTATGTTAAAACTATATAATAGTTATATAAACTTAAAATATTTTTAACTTGTTGTAAAGCTAAATTAATTGTATGTTAAATTAAAATATATTTACTTTAAAATATTCCATGCATGCATATTTTATATTTTTGTATTTATTCAATTTCTATTTTTGTTTTATTTTATTTACTCTTTAGTTATTCTAAATTCACTATTTAATCTAACTGAATTATCATATTTTTGAATTTTTGAAAATAAAGTTTCACTATTCTTAAACTAATGTTCTAACGTTTAATTAATTATATATTTCAAAGTAAGAAATAAATTATATCTAGTTTTCAAATATTCACTACTTATTGATTTAATTTTTAATTTATTTCACGTTGTATTTTTTTAGATTTTAAATGTTTTAAATATTTATATTTTTGTGTTATTATGTGTACTAGTAAATGTTAATATATACTTTTAATCTAAAATTTTATATCTGAACAATTGAATACATTATTTATTTAATTTTTTGTTAATCGTAGTTTTGTTTTTAATATATTTAAATTTGTTGTAATACTTAATTTGATGAGTTATGTGCTATTAAAATAATTGGATCCTTTATTGAATTTTTTTTAATACTATTTAGTATTTAAAATTTAGTTTTTGTAACATTGAATATTTATAATTTATTATTTTTCTTTTAATTTTGGTTCTAATTTTATACGTTTTTTAACATCTATTCTATGAGTTATTGTACTTGTATAATTTATTTATATTTTTAAATTAATTGTTGTCAAAATAATTTTTATTTTTTTCAAATTTTGATTCCATTTTATCAGATGTTAATTTTTTTTCAATATAATATAGTTGTTATATTAGTAAAAGTTAGTATATATTTTAACATAACTTACTTAAAATATTGAAAAGAATTTCAATTACCAAATCTTTTGAATGCTAATATATATTTAAAATATATATTAGCGAGCTATTATATTTAAAATATAATTAGCGAGCTATATATTTAAAATATATATTAGCGAGCTATATATTTTTTTACTACTTTATAAATTAAAATATTTCGAAAATAATTTAATTATTTTTAGATCAATATTTTAAAATTAATTAGTAATAATTTTATTAATTACATTTAAATTAAAATTATATTTTTAATTAATATTGTTAAAAAATTGTTTTTGTCATATGTAATTTGTATTACTTATTTTTGTTAAATTTTTTATATTTTTAGTTATTCTAAATGAAAACTGTTATGTGAAGGCAAAAAGAAGAAACAGTATTTATGTTAAAACCTATAATAGTTATACAAACTTAAAATATTTTTAACTGTTGTAAAGCTAAATTAATTGTATGTTTAATTAAATAAAATATATTTACTTTAAAATATTCCATGCAAATTTTATATTTTTGTATTTAATTCAATTTGCATTTTTATTTGATTTTATTTACTCTTTAGTTATTCTAAATTCACTATTTAATCTAATGAATTATCATATTTTTGAATTTTTGAAAATGAAGTTTCACTAGTCTTACACTAATGTTCTAACGTTTAATTAATTGTATATTTCAAAGTAAGGAAATAAATTATATCTACTTTTCAAATATTCACTACTTATTGATTAAATTTTTAATTTATTTCACATTATATTTTTTTAAGATTTTAAATGTTTTAAATATTTATATTTTTGTGTTATTATGTGTACTAGTAAATGTTAATATATACTTTTAATCTAAAATTTTATATCTGAACAATTGAATACATTATTTATTTAGTTTTTTGTTAATTGTAGTTTTGTTTTTAATATATTTAAATTTGTTTTAATACTTAATTTGATGAGTTATGTGCTAGTAAAATATCTGGATCCTTTATTGATTTTTTTTAATACTGTTTAAGTAATTAAAAATTTATTTTTGTAACATTGAATATTTATAATTTATTTATTTTTCTTTTAATTTTGGTTCCAATTTTATACGTTTTTTAACATCTATTCGATGAGTTATTGTACTTGTATAATTTAATTTATATTTTTAAATGAATTGTTGTCAAAATAAATTTCTTTTTTTTTTTTAAATTTTGATTCCATTTTATTAGATGTTAATTTTTTTAAATATAATATAGTTGTTATATTAGTAAAATTTAGTATATATTTTAACATAATTTACTTAAAATATAGAAAAGAATTTCAATTACCAAATCTTTTGAATGGTAATATATATTTAAAAAAATATATTAGCGAGCTACATATTTTTACTACCTTATAAATTAAAATATTTCAAAAACAATTTAATTATTTTTAGATCAATATTTTAAAATTAAATTAGTAATAATTTTAATTAATTACTATTTAAATTAAAATTATATTTTTAATTAATATTGTTTAAAAATTACTTTTGTCATATATAATTTGTATTACTTATTTTTGTTAAATATTTTTATATTTTTAGTTATTCTAAATGAAAACTGTTATGTGAAGGCAAAAAGAAGAAACAGTATTTATGTTAAAACCTATAATAGTTATATAAACTTAAAATATTTTTAACTGTGTAAAGCTAAATTAATTGTATGTTAAATTAAAATATATTTACTTTAAAATATTCCTTGCAAATTTTATATTTTTGTATTTAATTCAATTTGCATTTTTATTGATTTTATTTACTCTTTAGTTATTCTAAATTCACTATTTAATCAAATTGAATTATCATATTTTTGAATTTTGGAAAATGAAGTTTCACTATTCTTACACTAATGTTCTAACGTTTAATTAATTGTATATTTCAAAGTAAGGAAATAAATTATATCTACTTTTCAAATATTCACTACTTATTGATTAAATTTTTAATTTATTTCACATTGTATTTTTTTAAGATTTTAAATGTTTTAAATATTTATATTTTTGTGTTATTATGTGTACTAGTAAATGTTAATATATACTTTTAAAGTAAAATTTTATATCTGAACAATTGAATACATTATTTATTTAGTTTTTTGTTAATTGTAGTTTTGTTTTTAATATATTTAAATTTGTTTAATACTTAATTTGATGAGTTATGTGCTAGTAAAATATCTGGATCCTTTATTGAATTTTTTTTAATACTGTTTAAGTAATTAAAAATTTATTTTTTGTAACATTGAATATTTATAATTTATTTATTTTTCTTTTAATTTTGGTTCCAATTTTATACGTTTTTAACATCTATTCGATGAGTTATTGTACTTGTATAATTTAATTTATATTTTTAAATAATTGTTGTCAAAATAATTTTCTTTTTTTTTTAAATTTGATTCCATTTTATTAGATGTTAATTTTTTTTCAATATAATATAGTTGTTATGTTAGTAAAATTTAGTATATATTTTTACATAATTTACTTAAAATATAGAAAAGAATTTCAATTACTAAATCTTTTGAATGTTATATATATTTAAAATTATATTATTAGCATATATATTTTTACTACTTTATAAATTAAAATATTTCAAAAACAATTTAATTATTTTTAGATCAATATTTTAAAATTAAATTAGTAATAATTTTAATTAATTACTATTTAAATTAAAATATATTTTCGATGCATATTAACTTTGTAAATATTTTAAAGTCATATTAGTGTTCTAAAATTAAATGAAATATTTATTTGTAAATTAATTGTATATTTTTTAATTAATATTGTTTAAAAAATTACTTTTGTCATATATAATTTGTATTACTTATTTTTGTTAAATATTTTTATATTTTTAGTTATTCTAAATGAAAACTGTTATGTGAAGGCAAAAAGAAGAAACATATTTATGTTAAAACCTATAATAGTTATATAAACTTAAAATATTTTTAACTATTGTAAAGCTAAATTAATTGTATGTTAAATTAAAATATATTTACTTTAAAATAATCCATGCAAATTTTATATTTTTGTATTTAATTCAATTTGCATTTTTGTTTGATTTTATTTACTCTTTAGTTATTCTAAATTCACTATTTAATCAATTGAATTATCATATTTTTGAATTTTGAAAATGAAGTTTCACTATTCTTACACTAATGTTCTAACGTTTAATTAATTGTATATTTCAAAGTAAGGAAATAAATTATATCTACTTTTCAAATATTCACTACTTATTGATTAAATTTTTAATTTTTTCACATTGTATTTTTTTAAGATTTTAAATGTTTTAAATATTTATATTTTGTGTTATTATGTGTACTAGTAAAGTTAATATATACTTTTAATCTAAAATTTTATATCTGAACAATTGAATACAATATTTATTTAGTTTTTTGTTAATTTTAGTTTTGTTTTTAATATATTTAAATTTGTTTTAATACTTAATTTGATGAGTTATGTGCTAGTAAAATATCTGGATCCTTTATTGAATTTTTTTTAATACTGTTTAAGTAATTAAAAATTTATTTTTTGTAACATTGAATATTTATAATTTATTTATTTTTCTTTTAATTTTGGTTCAAATTTTATATGTTTTTTAACATCTATTCGATGAGTTATTGTACTTGTATAATTTAATTTATATTTTAAAATGAATTGTTGTCAAAACAAATTTCTTTTTTTTAAATTTTGATTCCATTTTATTAGATGTTAATTTTTTTTCAATATAATATAGTTGTTATAGTTAGTAAAATTTAGTATATATTTTAACATAATTTACTTAAAATATAGAAAAGAATTTCAATTACTAATCTTTTGAATGTTAATATATATTTAAAATATATATTAGCGAGCTATATATTTTTACTACTTTATAAATTAAAATATTTCAAAAACAATTTAATTATTTTTAGATTCAATATTTTAAAATTAAATTAGTAATAATTTTAATTAATTACTATTTAAATTAAAATATATTTTCGATGCATTTTAACTTTGTAAATATTTTAAAGTCATATTAGTGTTCTAAAATTAAATAAAATATTTATTTGTAAATTAATTGTATATTTTTAATTAATATTGTTTAAAAAATTACTTTTGTCATATGTAATTTGTATTACTTATTTTTGTTAAATATTTTATATTTTTAGTTATTCTAAATGAAAACTGTTATGTGAAGGCAAAAAGAAGAAACAGTATTTATGTTAAAACCTATAATAGTTATATAAACTTAAAATATTTTTAACTGTTGTAAAGCTAAATTAATTGTATGTTAAATTAAAATATATTTACTTTAAAATATTCCATGCAAATTTTATATTTTTGTATTTAATTCAATTTGCATTTTTATTTGATTTTATTTACTCTTTAGTTATTCTAAATTCACTATTTAATCTAATTGAATTATCATATTTTTGAATTTTTGAAAATGAAGTTTCACTATTCTTACACTAATGTTCTAACGTTTAATTAATTGTATATTTCAAAGTAAGGAAATAAATTATATCTACTTTTCAAATATTCACTACTTATTGATTAAATTTTTAATTTATTTCACATTATATTTTTTTAAGATTTTAAATGTTTTAAATATTTATATTTTTGTGTTATTATGTGTACTAGTAAATGTTAATATATACTTTTAATCTAAAATTTTATATCTGAACAATTGAATACATTATTTATTTAGTTTTTTGTTAATTGTAGTTTTGTTTTTAATATATTTAAATTGTTTTAATACTTAATTTGATGAGTTATGTGCTAGTAAAATATCTGGACCCTTTTATTGAATTTTTTTTAATACTGTTTAAGTAAGTAAAAATTTATTTTTTGTAACATTGAATATTTATAATTTATTTATTTTTCTTTTAATTTTGGTTCCAATTTTATACGTTTTTAAACATATATTCGATGAGTTATTGTACTTGTATAATCAATTTATATTTTAAATTAATTGTTGTCAAAATAAATTTCTTTTTTTTTTAATTTTGATTCCATTTTATTAGATGTTAATTTTTTTTATAATATAGTTGTTATATTAGTAAAATTTAGTATATATTTTAACATAATTTACTTAAAATATAGAAAAGAATTTCAATTACCAAATCTTTTGAATGGTAATATATATTTAAAATATATATTAGCGAGCTACATATTTTTACTACCTTATAAATTAAAATATTTCAAAAACAATTTAATTATTTTTAGATCAATTTTTTAAAATTAAATTAGTAATAATTTTAATTAATTACTATTTAAATTAAAATTATATTTTTAATTAATATTGTTTAAAAAATTACTTTTCTCATATATAATTTGTATTACTTATTTTTATTAAATATTTTTATATTTTTAGTTATTCTAAATGAAAACTGTTATGTGAAGGCAAAAAGAAAAAACAGTATTTATGTTAAAACCTATAATAGTTATATAAACTTAAAATATTTTTAACTATTGTAAAGCTAAATTAATTGTATGTTAAATTAAAATATATTTACTTTAAAATATTCCTTGCAAATTTTATATTTTTGTATTTAATTCAATTTGCATTTTTATTTGATTTTATTTACTCTTTAGTTATCTAAATTCACTATTTAATCAATTGAATTATCATATTTTTGAATTTTGGAAAATGAAGTTTCACTAGTCTTACACTAATGTTCTAACGTTTAATTAATTGTATATTTCGAAGTAAGGAAATAAATTATATCTACTTTTCAAATATTCACTACTTATTGATTAAATTTTTAATTTATTTCACATTGTATTTTTTTAAGATTTTAAATGTTTTAAATATTTATATTTTTGTGTTATTATGTGTACTAGTAAATGTTAATATATACTTTTAAAGTAAAATTTTATATCTGAACAATTGAATACAGTATTTATTTAGTTTTTTGTTAATTGTAGTTTTGTTTTTATATATTTAAATTTATTTTAATACTTAATTTGATGAGTTATGTGCTAGTAAAATATCTGGATCCTTTATTGAATTTTTTTTAATACTGTTTAAGTAATTAAAAATTATTTTTTGTAACATTGAATATTTATAATTTATTTATTTTTCTTTTAATTTTGGTTCCAATTTTATACATTTTTTAACATCTATTTGATGAGTTATTGTACTTGTATAATTTAATTTATATTTTTAAATGAATTGTTGTCAAAACAAATTTCTTTTTTTTTTAAATTTGATTCCATATTATTAGATGTTAATTTTTTTTCAACATAATATAGTTGTTATGTTAGTAAAATTTAGTATATATTTTAACATAATTTACTTAAATTATAGATAAGAATTTCAATTACTAAATCTTTTGAATGTTAATATATATTTAAAATATATATTAGCGAGCTATATATTTTTACTACTTTATAAATTAAAATATTTCAAAAACAATTTAATTATTGTTAGATCAATATTTTAAAATTAAATTAGTAATAATTTTAATTAATTACTATTTAAATTAAAATATATTTTCGATGCATATTAACTTTGTAAATATTTTAAAGTAATATTAGTGTTCTAAAATTAAATTAAAATATTTATTTGTAAATTAATTGTATATTTTTAATTAATATTGTTTAAAAAATTACTGTTTCTCATATATAATTTGTATTACTTATTTTTGTTAAATATTTTTATATTTTTAGTTATTCTAAATGAAAACTGTTATGTGAAGGCAAAAAGAAGAAACAATATTTATGTTAAAACCTATAATAGTATATAAACTTAAAATATTTTTAACTATTGTAAAGCTAAATTAATTGTATGTTAAATTAAAACATATTTACTTAAAATAATCCATGCAAATTTTATATTTTTGTATTTAATTCAATTTGCATTTTTGTTTGATTTTATTTACTCTTTAGTTATTCTAAATTCACTATTTAATCAATTGAATTATCATATTTTTGAATTTTGGAAAATGAAGTTTCACTATTCTTACACTAATGTTCTAATGTTTAATTAATTGTATATTTTCAAAGCAAGGAAATAAATTATATCTACTTTTCAAATATTCACTACTTATTGATTAAATTTTTAATTTTTTCTCATTGTATTTTTTTAAGATTTTAAATGTTTTAAATATTTATATTTTTGTGTTATTATGTGTACTAGTAAAGTTATATATACTTTTATCTAATAAAATTTATATCTGAACTATTGAATACAATATTTATTTAGTTTTTTGTTAATTAGTTTTGTTTTTAATATATTTAAATTTGTTTTAATACTTAATTTGATGAGTTATGTGCTAGTAAAATATCTGGATCCTTTATTGAATTTTTTTTAATACT
>JAGSPU010001179.1:0-17205 GCA_019321725.1 Paulownia fortunei
GTGGGGTTTTTGACATTTATGGGTTAATTCCAAAAGAATTAATTAATAAAAATAATTAATTACTAAATTTTTATTTAACTCACAAGAGTTGTGAGCCCACTAGTAGCTTATGGTGAACCCAAGAGGACATACACTGACTCGAACAAGTCTATTTCTTGCCTAAGAAATAATCCAAGAGTTGAACAAATTTAATAATATGATTAATTAAATAGGTCTTAATTAATTCAAGTATTGAACTAATTCAATTAACTAATTGGATTAGGTAGCGCAACTTCAAAGAAATAATTAATTGATTGAATCATTAGTTATAGTTGACATTTTAGTTCATGGGATGGATTAAATTAAGGGTAATGCATTATACCCCCTAAACTGACAAATCTAATACTTATCCCCAATCTAAATTAAATGGTTAGACAAAATTACCCCTATGTTATGTAACTTTATGTAATTCTCATTATGTTTTCAGCATTTTGCACACTAAATTCTATTTTAACTTTTTTCTTAATTAGAAAAAGCATTTTTATTATAATACAGAAAAAGTAATTAGTAACTTAAGTAATTAAAATTTTAAAAATTAAATTAATAATGAGTATAATAAATACATAAAAAATATTAAATATGAAAAATTTATTTTGATTATTAAACATAACATACTAAACTACCCCACCTAAAAATTCTCAAATGAAAACTCCATGTCAAATAGAAAATTTCATATTATGATAGTACATGAATTAGTCCTCCGACTTGAGGCACCATTATAACCTAGTGCACTTTGATTTATTTCTTGGTAGCATGATATCACAAAGGGAATATTTGGTTTGCATCATTCTCGTATATAGAGGTTTATGAGTGGTCAAAAAAGAATCTATCACCTATATGCCATAATACGTGAATCTCCTATATTATTCATGGTACTTACTTGTGGAAATCCTTGGTCAAGGTTGGATGAGAATTAGGAAATAGGTTTCCTAATTACATCAATGAATTAAGATACTAGGAATGGATACATAGATAATGATCTAATAGAGCTTTCACTAATAATCTATGCCCTAGGCTCGATTGGGAGATTTGTAGACAGAAGGACCGTATTTGCATGGTATTTGTATTGAAAAGGTTCACCTTCTTCACCTATATTTAGGTCTTCATGTCATGGTGAAGTTCTTGGAATTAATGCACTAGCTCCAAGAGGACTAATTATTTGGATAAAATAATTAGAATAATTAATTATTTAATTAATCAAGTGAGTTGCAATATTTGTGAGCCCACAACTAGCTTATGGGTGAACCTAAGGGATCACGCACTACCTCGGATAAGTCCATTTCTTGCCTAAGAAAGAATCTAAGAGTTGGATTAGTTTTATTTAATATGATTTTCAAATAGGGTTTAATTAATTTAATTAAATAATTGACCTAATTGATTAGGTAGACCAACTTTAAACAAATGATTAATTGATTGGATCAATTAATTATCATGAGCCTTTTAATTCATAAATAAATTAATTTAATTAATTGAATCAATGAAATTGGTCACAATTAATAAATTAGGTCAAGGTCCATTAGGTGTGGGTTAGTAGGAAGCCCATTAGGAATTAAACAGAAATTTAATCCCCATAAGGACTAGGTTGAGGTCTTAGTATTTCCTAAGAAGACTTACCGTGTAGAAATACAATTGATGGAAGAAATAAACAATTCCATGTGATAGAATTATGGGGTGCTATATAAGCACCCTATATGGTCAACCAACTCATGCGAAAAAGGACCACTTTTGGCTAATTTTGTGTGATAAAAATCATCATTTTTCTTCTTCTTCTTACGTCAACTAAAAGCCGCCAAACCCTAATCCCATGTTAATTCTTTCTTCACAAGTTGAATTAAGAGTTAACCAAAAATATCTAACAAAATAGTTGTGCAAGTTCCAAATTATACACCTCTTAGGTTAGAATTATATAATTATTTTTTACTAGCATAAACACAATTGCGAGTGGACATTCAAAGTGTGGGTACACTTAGAAGAACACACTTGGGTTTCTAAGTGAATCAATCTAGGAAGGGGTTTTCGGAATTAAGGTTGTTGTGAAAAGTTAGTGGAAAGAAACCAATTTGAATCAATTCTCTGCATCTTCATTAACCGGAAGCATCAAGAATAAATTTTGATTAATACTTATGATTGATTTAATTATAAATAGGAAAAAATGCGTAATTGATCAATCACAAAGGATCTAAGATATAATATATGCACATGATGTATGTTTGTTTGAAATTTTTAAACTCTGTTGCATTTAGTATCCTGGTATCATGTGAACCCAATACTAACAAGTCCAATACAATCTACAATGGTATATTCCGATGATTTACATTACTCAAAAGAAACTCATGTGCGTAAATATTTGAAAACAAACTACTGATACCAACAAGTCAAGTTCTCATTGGCACCAGTGTAAAGAAAAATTGATTGTGGTAACTCTCATTCACTTAATTATTAAAAAAGTGCACGACGAATAGTGCACGATGAGCCAATTAGATTGCTTACTTATATTCTCTTGTATAAATAATTGTAATCAAATATTTATCATTAAATGGAATTTTTTTATCTTAAATTTGTAATAAATAAATTAAATGATGTCCGTAGAGCATATATAGTTAGGGGCCAATGTCACATATAGGATAGCGATCATAGAATATGCCTCTATGACTTTGGTCTTAATGTTCTAAGTCGAGGGTTCATTAAGACTGGACATTAATGAGCCCAACAAGACTTGAACATAAGATATAGGCTTAAAAGAAGGAAGCCTCACTCCATATGTATTGGCGTAGTGACACTAAAGCATGTATGCAGATGCTTGTTAGGGAACAAGTATACTAACCACCCTGCCTGAAAATTACCCTGCTTGAACAAGTATCCTTGTTATGATAGTGCAAGAATTAGTCCTTTGACTCAAAGCACCATTATAACCTTGTGCACAACATGTTGCACCTTAATATATTTTTAACATATTGGGTGCAATGTCTTCGTGTATGGAGGTTAATGAATGGTCAACAAAGGATGTATTACCCATTTAGATGAATGGGTGAATTTTCTATGTCTTCCATAGTCCTTGACTCAAAAATCCTTGGTCGAGGTTGGATGAAAATTAGATAAGAGTTTTCTGATTCCATCAAGGGTCAGGAACTAATGCATAGTTATTAAGTCAAATAAGGTTTCTACTACTAATCCACACCCTGACTTAATCGATAGATTAGTAGACAAAAAAAAACTTGCTTGGTACTTGTAATAAGAAATATATTAACTACTTCACCTATATGAAAGTAGTCATGATGCATTGTCACATGTTTTCCATGACTTCTGCATTCTAGGAATTAATGTGTTAATTCCAAGAAGAGTAATTAAGTAGATTGACTAATCAAAATAATTTATTTTTTCAATTAAGTCATAAGAATTGTGAGTTAACTGCTAGCTTATTGGTAAACCTAAGGGGTTAGATACAAAATTTGACAAGTCTATTTTATTTTAGAAATAAATCCAAGTGCTGGGTTAAATTAATTAACTATAATTAATTAATAGGACTTAATTTAATTCAAGTATTGAATTAATTTAATTAAATGATATGATCAATTAATTGGACTCATTGTATTAGGAAGCCCATGTGGAACTAGTTAATTAAGTTGGGACTATTCAATTTATAAGATGAATTATATTAATTGATGGGATTAATGAAATTAAACCTAATTATTAATTAAAGTGCAAGCCCAAAATTGGTGTGAGCTTGTAGGAAGCCCATTAAAAGATTAAATTAGTGAATTTAATCCTCCTAATAAACATGAAAATTAGATAAGGAGGGAAGTAGTTGAGTCCGACAAGGAAGGGTTGGAATTTGAGGGGACTAGTTAAGCCCCTCATGATCGTTTTTTACACACAATCTTGTGTGCAAAAATCACTCAACCCTTTATGCAAGAGAAATATTATTTTCTCCTTCCTTTCTCCAAAGTGTGCCCCTTTTTCTCTCTTCCATATCAAAAAGGTTCCAACTTTTTCATATTTTTTAATTATCCTTTAACGAGTTGAATTAATAATTAGAATACCCACCAAAATAGATACAATTGTCGTATTTAGTTCCACAAAAAACTATATTCTAGTTAGAATTTTCATGTTGTTCTCTACTAGCATAAAATTAGCAGCATCCAAGATGAGAATACCATTAGAGTGGTGACGAATGGAACCCCATAGTAAATTTAGATTCGTGTGTAGGAGTCATGCAGAGCGTGGTTTTAATCATTTCTATTTGCGACACCAATAGCAAATCTATTTTTCAAGTTCATTATTATGGGTCATATATTATGTGGAACACCGTTCTTCACAAAACCATCTTACACAAAACTAAAGTTGAATGCTTAACCAACCAGTCACAATGATTTTAAGACATATTATTCACATGCTATGTGTTTACTTATTGTTTAAACAAATTTAAAATTTTCACTGTGTTTCATAAGTAACATGCAAACTCAATAGTGGTATCAGAGCAGTATTATTTTCACGACTACATTTTTGTTATTTATATGATAAACTGACTTTTGTATATTTTTGTTTTGGATTTTTAAATTTGACTTACATGATTTAACTTGTTTAAAATAGATGAACACTAAACACACAAAAAAAGAAAATATTGCCCCCACCTCGAGGGTTGCGATGGCTGATTATAGTAAGGTAGCGGTGTGCCACTTGGCTGCTAGTGGCATGGTAGCCCAATGAATTCAATGAAACTGCCAAGAAAAGGTATTTTGGCTATGGATATTTAGCAATATGTGATGTTGGGCGTAAGCTGTGGCGATTGCGCACAGGGCAATATGTGTAGACTATGTGAGCATTCTGGCACATCGTGTCTGTGCATGCAGCATGCCTATGTGTGCACCCCCTACATACAGGTATGTGGTAGGTGAAGCCCAGTTCTTGTGTGATGGACGTGACATACTTGTGGATGCGGCAGCAATGTTGCACGTGTAGGGCATGCAGAGCACAGACAGTTTCTAAACCTGTTGCTGGCAGTATGGATGCTTGTGCTTGTGCACACGTATATGGCTTACCCAATATATAGTTAGGCCTAAACAATAGTTGTGCATAGACTGTGAGTATGGCACCACAGGTGCACCATGTAATAGCTAATGTGACCAGCACATATGTACGCGGGCTGTTGGGCAACCTATAGCACGCGAGGCAGCGCATGAGTGTTGTTTATCGTCATATTATGTATAAAAGTTAGAAAAGTAGGTTTTTTGAATTTAGATATAAAAAACCTTGAATTTAATCACAAACTTGATAAATGACAATTATAATTGGTAAATTTATATTAATCAATAAATTTATAAATTTTAATTATCATGCTATGATATGTTTTAGCATGTTGTGGATTGGATGATCATGGAGCCTAGGCAGTGTGATTAGTTTAATTTTATGTACTTATTGGTTGTTTTGATTTTTAATTAAAATGAGGTGTACTAATATCATATTTTCTTTACTTCTATTCTGGATTTCTATTTCCCTTCTGTGTACCTTCTCTTGGAATTTTTTGAAGGTTTCTTATATTATTCAAATGTGATAAGAGTAGATTAGGCAGTCAAATTTATCTTTTTGTATTTTTTTGGACATTATAACAAGATGGAATGAAGATGGAGAACCCACAAGGAATGAGGGCACATAAATGTATATGATACATTTATGCAATACATAGGATCTATTTGTCATTTCAATTACTAATGGCTGACTATGATCTACTTTGGCTTGAGTGGAATGTATAGGATGAAAGGCCTTTGATCATCCCTTTACTCAATAAGTATGTGATGCATGCTTGGTTTGTTGAATGTTTTCCATATAATTATGCTTGCAATTACTAGGATAGTGCACATTAATAAACAAGATAAGTGAAATGATGAGGTTTTGCATTATAAATCAATATTTGACCCTCAATTGAAAAATGTTTTAAAAAATAAAAACCTTGATTCCATATTATGTGTATATGGGCACCATTTGGTGGGACCTATTTGTTCATACCTTTTATCAAAAGTATGTGACATGTGATATGTTGCCACATTTAGTCCCTTTACCACAAGTCGTGGGATGTGCTAAATTTAGGTAAGTTGTGATCATTACTAGCATGGAGATGGCCATGGGATGGGGTGTCTATGTTTTAGCCACGAGTTGTGGGACATTTAGTTGTCTCATCTACAAAGATGTTTGATGGGTCATGCTTGACACTAAGTACCATATTGACTCTTAAAATTGGGATATATGCGAAAGGGTGAGATAAAATAACTTGAGGCTTGCATAGAGATGCAATTGTTCATGAACCACCTTTTAATTTTATTATTTAGAAACATAAAATTGGGGTGTATGAAAAGGCTAATTAGGCCTCAAGCCCACTATGAGATAAGATTTTCTAATGCCATCTAGAGGATGATGTAATTTGAAAAAAATAGTAGCAAATATTAATAATTAATAACCAAATTATAAATGACTAAATAATTTAAATGAATGCTTAATTTTTACCTGCATTAAAAGAGAGATCTCACGACTCATGGGCAAGTTAGATTCTTCTATGCTAAACCTCTTTAGCATTTTTTTTATGTACATGGATTAGGATAGTCCGATAATACTTTTGGATCTATCTCTATAGATCATAATCCCCAAGATATAAGATACTTCTTCCAAATCCATCATGGAGAACTGAGTAGACAACCAAGCCTTCCTTAACTGCAACATTCTTATATCATTCCCAATTAGTAGGATGTCATCAACGTAAAGCAAAATATATGTCATTATGCTCCCACTAACCTTTATGCACATACAAGGTTCATTTGGATTCTTGGGAAACCAAACGATTTGATTACCTTGTTGAATCTAATGTTCTAGCTTTCATAAGCTTGTTTGAGTCCATAAATGGACCTCTGGAGTTTATGAACCTTTTGCTTGCTCCCATTGGATACCAAGCCCTCTAGCTGCCACATATAGATATCTTTGTCAATATTCCAATTGAGGAAGAAGGTCCCCACATCCATTTATCATATCTTGTATCATAATATGCTGATATGGCAAGTAATATACGAATGGATTTCAACACCACCCTTGCAAGCCCACTAGTAGCTTAGTTGTGAACCTAAGGGATCACACATAAATTGAGATGACACACTTCTAATCTAAAATGTGATCCAAAAAAGGGTTACATTAATTTAATTAATGGGGATTAATTAACTTGAGCTAGAATTAATTTAAACAGTGAATTAATTTAAAATATGATCCAAAGAGTTAGATTAAGTTAATCAATAAGAATTAATTAACTTGAGCTAAAATTAATTTAAGTAGTTAAATTAATTCATCCAACTAAATAATGCCACTATTTAATTGGATGTGATTATGATTAAGGGCTCATGAGAGTGAATTAATTGATTGCTTGGATGAATTAATTTAATAGGCTTATATTAATTTAATAAGTTAAATTAATTTAATAATTAAATAATAGAATTATTTAATTGGACCTAATTTGGTTAAGTAACTTTTACGAATCAATTAATTAATTTATTAGATCAATTAATAAAATTAGACTTGATTAATTCATGGAGATCAAATAATTAGACTTTAATAATTAATTGGAGTCTAAACCTATGGGGTTAATAGCCCAACTAGGTTGTTTTGGAGATGAAGACAAAATAGGAATGATCAAGATAAAAAAAGAAAAAGGTTGAGACCTATAATAGATTAGGTCAAGATTGACTTGTGTATATATATGGATGCACAAGGGGAGCCAAATTCTTATTCCTTGAGGTAGACAAAACTTGGCCCATTTTCTCTCATTTTCTTTTATTTTCACTTGCAAAAATTCTTTTCATCAAGTTGGTTCCATACCTTCTTGATTTGATCTTATTCTTTAACCAAAAGTTGAATTAAGAATAAAATTGCACTACCAAAAGATTAGATTAGAAACAAAGAATATTGATTCACTAGTAAGGATCAAGGATTTGTGGACTTGCCCGAAGTGCGGACATACTTGGAGGGATATTGATTGGATTCCTAACGAACTTGTTTATGATCCGCGGCCAGCAATTTAAACTGCTTCAATCCCCTCAACAAGAAGAGTTCTTGGAAGTTATAATTTGTGAAACTCTATCATTCAATCAGCTTAAGTGAATAATCAAAAACACAAATTGATTAGTCGTATACTATGTAAATTGATTCGTAAAAGTTAATTAAGTATACTAAGTATACTAATCAATTAATTAATTAAGTATAATTTGGTTAAGTAACTTTTACGAATCAATTAATTAATTTGATTAGTCGTATACTAAGTAAATTGATTCGTAAAATTTCCAATGAGTATACTATCCTCATGATTTTGTGAACCCAATAGTGGTATCAATGCTTGGGTTATATGTTCTGATTGTTTTTTAAAATAAATACCTAAAATTTTGGGCAATAAAATTGATATCTTTTATGTGTAATAAATATTTATTTGATTTTTTTGGCATTAATTATTCTGGATTAGGAATAAGTTGGGAATAGTTCCTAGAAAACAAATAATGCCTTCAGGCACCGTAGCGCAACAGCAGGGCGCTACTCTGCCAGACTAAAAATTGCCAGGCACCACTACTCATCCCAACAACACCAGTCTAGTTAAAAACCAGGCATTGCGACACTAAGTTTTGGCACCCAGTATGGTGATGTGTCCATTTCATTTCCAATTGAAATTATTGCACATGAATTTTTGAGATAATTAAATTTTAAAATTAAATTATTAGTTTAAAATTAATAAAAAGAAGTTTTTATGAATGATCAAAACATGTTAATCCCAAATCTAAAATCAACACATAAAGATGGGTAAATTTACTTGTTTTGAATTAATTTCATTGAATGATTAAATTAAGCATGTATTTTGGATGATTATGTGGCCTAGTCCAATTATATTCTATGTGATGGTTTCTAATTCTTAAGGTTTTATTTAAAATGAGGCATACGAGTCTTGCCTTTTCTCTATTTTTCTCGGAATGTAAATTTTATCTTTCTCCTATGTACCTCCACTTGGGATAGCAAATGTAATGAGAGTAGTTTTAGAATGGTGAGGTCTTCTTTTTGTTTTGGTGGACATTACAAGGAGCAAGATAGAGAAATGCAATGATCAAAAGCCTATGAATATATAGGTGATACATTTATGTAATATATTAGATCTATTAGTTTCTACCTCGTACGTTTTGTATATATTTGATTTACACATGGATAAAAATCCACTTGCATCAATTCCGGATGCCAATAAACCACCGATCCTAACTATATTGATTAGTTGAGCAACTTTTGGAGTGTTCTCCAGTCTAAAAATTATGCTTATATCATCGATGAGACACCGCCACTAGCACTACTGGCCAATGCCATTGAGGAAGAGCTTGTAAAATACCACAAGCAAGTTAAGGATGATCTACAAGCTCGATGCTATATGATAGCATGAATGTCTAATAAGTTGTAGAGGCAACATGAGAATATAGCACCGCAACTAATATTCACCTTCATCTGAAGAAATTATATGGCGAGCATCCAAGGGAGGCGAGATACCAAGCCACAAAAGAGTTTTCTCAAGGTCGTATGATGGAAGGCTTTTCGTTCTAAAACCATGGACTGAAGATGATAGCCTTAATCAAAAGGCTTGAATCCCTTGGAATTATTATGGATAATAAACTCTATATGGATCTCATTCTTTAGCTTTGCCTCCCTCATTCAACTCATTTGTGGTTAACTTCAACATGCATAAAATGCAGACTAGCCTTGCTAAGCTTTTCAATATGTTGAAGACAACATAATCTACTATGAAAAAGAAGAAACATATATTGCTCATTAGTTCTTCATCCTAATCTAAGATCAAAAAATTGAAGAAAATGAAGAAGAAGGGTTCTTCAAAGAAATCCAAGATCATGAAGGTCTCTAGTGGAGTGAAAAAGGATTTCAAGACCAAAGACAAGTGCCACTACTATGGAAAGCTGGGAATTAGAAGAGAAACTGTAAGGAATACCTTGCAAGTAGCCAAAAAAGTTCTACTATTTCCTTTGTTGAAGTTAATTTTTTTGTTAATGATGCTAATGATGCTTTTTAGGTATTAAATACTGGTTGTGGTGCTTATCTATGTAATGATTTATAGGTGATGTCAAGAAGCACGGAGCTGAGTAGAGGTGAGCAGATCTAGGGCTTGGGAATCAAACAAAGGTTACTACATTAGTCACATGAACTATCAATTCAACGTTAGGAGATAGTAGTAGGATAGTTTTAAATAGTTGTCTTTATGTTCAAGAAATAATAAAGAACATTATCTCCATTTTAGTTTTAGATACAGAGGCTTATGCTTCTAAAGTAAAATATGGAAGTTGTTTCATTTATTATCGTTCTTCTTTACTTCATGTTGTTGGAATATTGATAAATGATTTATATACTGTCCAACCCTAAAACTCCATCTCACATATTCAATAAAGCAATAAAAGAAAATTAGTTGATCATAGTTCCACATACAATAAAAGCAACATTCCAATTACAATATAAACATCAACACATAACTCCATAGAAATGGCTTTCCAAGATTTGACAAAAGTAGTTTAGCTCATATTCGAAATTAAACAAGTACCATAATTTTCCCAAAATGTGATTCTTACAAATTTCTCAAAACTAAACAAAATGAGAGAAGAAATTAAAGTAGAAGATTACAACCACTAAGTGATTATTCATTTCTTCTTCAAAATCTTTAATGCCCAATGAAGCTCCTCCTCTTTATGCCTTCAAGTCCCAAGCTCCTTGGTAATTGGTGTGTGTTCTTAGTGTAGTGTGTGAAGAAATATGGAAAAATGTGTGTTTTTGGTGGAGAGGAAATATGTGTGAGAATTTAGGTGTAGAGTGTGTATGTGATGAATTATATGTTGAATGTTGTGTCTTTTGTGTGTTGTTCTAGAAAATTTTTGTAAGCATGTGTGTATCTCTTATTTGTGTAATGTAATTGTGTGTATAGTGTATCTAATAGGGGCTCACATGGCGTGTGTGGTGTATGTACTATATCTAAGGTGTTGGAAACAAAATAGAAGCCAAAATAAGCCTTTTCGAACCATTTGTCATACAAATCCCGCTAAAGAATATTTTTCTATTATGCACAGTGGAGCCACGGCTCAAAACATTCTGTTTTGTAATTTTTTGCATTGGGGGTGCGACTCCAAACGCACCGTTCATTTGGGGCCACGACTTGAAATTTCTAGGCCGCGACTTGGGCCCTTTTTTTTGTGCATTTTTCATATTTGAACCTACCCCATTTCTCTAACTTTGCACTTACACACAATTATCACAAAATAAGGTAAAATTTTATCAATTATAGGGCAAAAATATGTGTAATTGTGCTCATGGAGGTGCCAGAAATGTTAGAATTTATGAGCCTATCAACCTACCCCTAATCTTACCTTTTTGCTCGTGCTCGAGCAAAACTTAAAATCAAATTATCACAGGCTCATGCTTTGATCATGAATGACTAAGCTTGATCAATCAATTGGAATGCCTTGCACCTGAATCCAAAGGTTAGTCATAAAGCTAATCGAATGACACTACAAAACTTGTGCTTTATCAATCTAGTCATGAATTCAAAACATGTGTGTGTGAAGTGTCAAGCTCAAGTTTCATGCATGCATTTTAGGTATGAATTTCACAACCAATGACCCCTTAAGTCTGAACAAGAAATCTTCATAGGCTTGATTTTTATACACCTTCTCCACTAATGTAGACACCACACAAACTTATATCAAAAGGACTTTAATAAGTTTGTAACGTAAGGTCTAAGTTTTGGTTTACAAAGAAAGGGTAAGGATAAAGAATGTAAGAGAGCATAAAGTGTTGTACATAAAATCTAACTCTCATCCTTTATTTTCTCTTTCCCAATTATCTTCCTTTTTTTTTTGGGATTCATGCTCTTCTTTTCTTATATTTTTCAACAACTTTTTCTTTTCTTTTTTACTTGTTTTTTTTCTCATTTTTTTTTCTTTTCCCTTTGTTTCTTTTATTTTCTTCTTTTTTTTCATGAATCCCAAGACTTCATTTCTTGTTATTTTGCTTTCACAACCCCCAAACATATCTCTTTTCATCAACATGAGTTGTGATGGTCTTCTTGCACATTTTCCTTGCTCATATCCCTAAATTCATTCATCCATGCCCTTAACATGTCTCCCTATGTCCCTTTGTTAAGATTGTACACAAATGTCACACCTTAAGCTATTTTAGGGATAATTATTGGTTTTTCGAGTTGTAAATGATAGGTATAGTGAGTTTCAAGAAATAAAGTCGAATGGTGGCCATTCATATATGCATTGCCATGCCATTCTTTGAAAAAGACTCAAAGGGGTAACCAATGAATCAAAATGTGATTCTGGTAGGATTGAAAGACACAAAGAAGTCAAAGATGGCTTAAATTATTTCCAAGTTTGCTATTTATCTAGAATTTTGCCTTAAAGGGTAATCAATCAAATTTTAGAACACCACAAATGACCAATACGATTCATTGGAAGCAAAATCCAACACCAAGTAGCACACAACTCACAAGATTTTGAAACAACATGCTCAATTAAAATTCATCATTCATGACAAGGATCAAATGCACACATGAATGACCATGTCATAATACTAGCAATCTTTCTTTCCTCTAGACTCTATATAATATCAATTAGATATCATCATAGGCAATCGGTAATCAAGTTATTCATTCAATCAAAAAATATGAAGTTAACTAAGTTGTCAACAAAAAATCATACTTGTTCTTGGACTCTCATCACACAACATGAGTAATTCACACACAAAGCTTCAACAAAAATAAAAAAGTAAGCTCAATTTTTCACATTTCGCAATCAAAATGTGATTATGGTAGGATTGAAAGGCACAAAGAAGTCAAAGATGGCTTAAATTATTTCCCAGTTTGCTATTTATCTAAAATTTTGCCTCAAAGGGTAATCAATCAAATTTTAGAACACCACAAATGACCAATACCAATCATTGGAAGCAAAATCTAACACCAAGTAGCACACAATTCACAAGATTTTGATACAACATGCTCAATGAAAATTCATCATTCATGACAAAGATCAAATGCACACATGAATCACCATGTCATAATACTAGCAATCTTTCTTTCCTCTACACTCTATACAATATCAATTAGGTATCATAATAGGCAATCTATAATCAAGTTATTCATTCAATCAAAAAATAAGAACTTAACTAAGTTTCTCAACAAAAAATCATACTTGTTCTTGGAGTCTTATCACACAACATGAGTTATTCACACACAAAGCTTCAACAAAAATAAAAACAATTGTCTCAATTTTTCACATTTTGCAATCGAAATGTGATTATGGTAGGATTGAAAGGCACAAAAAAGGCTTAAATTATTTCCAAGTTTTCTATTTATCTAGAATTTTGCCTCAAAGGGTAATCAATCAAATTTTAGAACACCACAAATGACCAATACAAATCATTGGAAGCAAAATCCAACACCAAGTAGCACACAATTCACAAGATTTTGACACAACATGCTCAATAAAAATTCATCATTCATGACAAAGATCAAATGCACACATGAATCACCATGTCATAATATTAGCAATCTTTCTTTCCTCTAGACTCTATACAATATCAATTAGGTATCATAATAGGCAATCTGTAATCAACTTATTCATTCAATCAAAAAATATGAACTTAACTAAGTTTCTCAACAAAAAATCATACTTGTTCTTGGACTCTCATCACACAACATGAGTAATTCACACACAAAGTTTCAACAAAAATAAAAAAAATTGTCTCAATTTTTCACATTTTGCAATCAAAATGTGATTATGGTAGGATTGAAAGGCACAAAGAAGTCAAAATATGGCTTAAATTATTTCCCAGTTTGCTATTTATCTAGAATTTTGCCTCAAAGGGTAATCAATCAAATTTTAAAACACCACAAATGACCAGTACGAATCATTGGAAGCAAAATGCAACACCAAGTAGCACACAATTCACCAGATTTTGACACAACATGCTCAATGAAAATTCATCATTCATAACAAAGATCAAATGCACACATGAATCACCATGTCATAATACTAGCAATCTTTCTTTCATTTAGACTCTATACAATATCAATTAGGTATCATCATAGGCAATCAGCAATCAAGTTATTCATTCAATCAAAAAATATGAACTTAACTAAGTTTCTCAACAAAAAATCATACTTGTTCTTGGAGTCTTATCACACAACATGAGTAATTCACACACAAAGCTTCAACAAAAATAAAAAAAATTGGCTCAATTTTTCACATTTTGGAATCAAAATGTGATTATGGTAGGATTAAAAGGCACAAAAAAGTTAAAGATGGCTTAAATTATTTTCAAGTTTTCTGTTGATCTAGAATTTTGCCTTAAAGGGTAATCAATCAAATTTTAGAACACCACAAATGACCAATACGAATCATTGGAAGCAAAATCCAACACCAAGTAGCACACAATTCACAAGATTTTGAAACAACATGCTCAATGAAAATTCATCATTCATGACAAAGATAAAATGCACACATGAATCACCATGTCATAATACTAGAAATCTTTCTTTCCTCTAGACTATATATAATATCAATTAGGTATCATCATAGATAATCGGTAATCAAGTTATTCATTCAATCAAAAAATATGAACTTAACTAAGTTTCTCAACAAAAAATCATACTTGTTCTTGGAGTCTTATCACACAACATGAATAATTCACACACAAAGCTTCAACAAAAATAAAAACAATTCTCTCAATTTTTCACATTTTGCAATCGAAATGTGATTATGGTAGGATTGAAAGGCACAAAAAAGGCTTAGATTATTTCCAAGTTTGCTATTTATCTAGAATTTTGCCTGAAAGGGTAATCAATCAAATTTTAGAACACCACGAATGACCAATACGAATTATTGGAAGCAAAATCCAACACCAAGTAGCACACAATTCACAAGATTTTGAAACAACATGCTCAATGAAAATTCATCATTCATGACAAAGATCAAATGCACACATGAATCACCATGTCATAATACTAGCAATCTTTCTTTCTCTAGACTCTATATAATATCAATTAGGTATCATCATAGGCAATCGGTAATCAAGTTATTCATTCAATCAAAAATATGAACTTAGTTAGTTGTCAACAAAAAATCATACTTGTTCTTGGACTCTGATCACACAACATGAGTAATTCGCACATAAAGCTTCAACAAACATAAAAAAAAAATTGGCTCAATTTTTCACATTTTGGAATCAAAATGTGATTATGGTAGGATTAAAAGGCACAAAAAAGGCTTAAATTATTTCCAAGTTTGCTATTTATCTAGAATTTTGTCTCAAAGGGTAATCAATCAAATTTTAGAACACCACAAATGACCAATACGAATCATTGGAAGCAAAATCCAACACCAAGTAGCACACAATTCACAAGATTTTGACACAACATGCTAAATGAAAATTCATCATTCATGACAAAGATCAAATGCACACATGAATCACCATGTCATAATACTAGCAATCTTTCTTTCCTCTAGACTCTATATAATATCAATTAGGTATCATCATAGGCAATCGGTAATCAAGTTATTCATTCAATCAAAAATATGAACTTAGCTAAGTTGTCAACAAAAAATCATACTTGTTCTTGGACTCTGATCACACAACATGAGTAATTCGCACATAAAGCTTCAACAAACATAAAAAAAAAATTGGCTCAATTTTTCACATTTTGGAATCAAAATTTGATTATGGTAGGATTAAAAGGCACAAAAAAGTTAAAGATGGCTTAAATTATTTTCAAGTTTTCTGTTGATCTAGAATTTTGCCTTAAAGGGTAATCAATCAAATTTTAGAACACCACAAATGACCAATACGAATCATTGGAAGCAAAATCCAACACCAAGTAGCACACAATTCACAAGATTTTGAAACAACATGCTCAATGAAAATTCATCATTCATGACAAAGATAAAATGCACACATGAATCACCATGTCATAATACTAGAAATCTTTCTTTCCTCTAGACTATATATAATATCAATTAGGTATCATCATAGGCAATCGGTAATCAAGTTATTCATTCAATCAAAAAATATGAACTTAACTAAGTTTCTCAACAAAAAATCATACTTGTTCTTGGAGTCTTATCACACAACATGAGTAATTCACACACAAAGCTTCAACAAAAATAAAAACAATTCTCTCAATTTTTCACATTTTGCAATCGAAATGTGATTATGGTAGGATTGAAAGGCACAAAAAAGGCTTAAATTATTTCCAAGTTTGCTATTTATCTAGAATTTTGCCTCAAAGGGTAATCAATCAAATTTTAGAACACCACAAATGACCAATACGAATCATTGGAAGCAAAATCCAACACCAAGTAGCACACAATTCACAAGATTTTGAAACAACATGCTCAATGAAAATTCATCATTCATGACAAAGATCAAATGCACACATGAATCACCATGTCATAATACTAGCAATCTTTCTTTCCTCTAGACTCTATATAATATCAATTAGGTATCATCATAGGCAATCGTAATCAAGTTATTCATTCAATCAAAAATATGAACTTAGTTAGTTGTCAACAAAAAATCATACTTGTTCTTGGACTCTGATCACACAACATGAGTAATTCGCACATAAAGCTTCAACAAACATAAAAAAAATTGGCTCAATTTTTCACATTTTGGAATCAAAATGTGATTATGGTAGGATTAAAAGGCACAAAAAAGGCTTAAATTATTTCCAAGTTTGCTATTTATCTAGAATTTTGCCTCAAAGGGTAATCAATCAAATTTTAGAACACCACAAATGACCAATACGAATCATTGGAAGCAAAATCCAACACCAAGTAGCACACAATTCACAAGATTTTGACACAACATGCTAATGAAAATTCATCATTCATGACAAAGATCAAATGCACACATGAATCACCATGTCATAATACTAGCAATCTTTCTTTCTCTAGACTCTATATAATATCAATTAGGTATCATCATAGGCAATCGGTAATCAAGTTATTCATTCAATCAAAAATATGAACTTAACTAAGTTTCTCAACAAAAAATCATACTTGTTCTTGGAGTCTTATCACACAACATGAGTAATTCACACACAAAGCTTCA
>JAGSPU010001381.1:0-24892 GCA_019321725.1 Paulownia fortunei
AGGTAAAAATTTAACTTGTAGAAATTGGGGTTTTTTTAAATTTTGAATCTGAAAATACAAAAACAACATTGAGTAGCGAGGGCGACGGTGGCGTTGTGTTTTTTTTAAGAAAACTATAGGAGCAAAAACTAGGGTTTTTTAGATTATGCGTCATAAAGTAGAAAACACAATAGGGATATTAGCGAGCTGGTAGGGTGAACATATATTTAGAAAAGACTAGGGTTTATTAGACTTTACATCCTTAAACACAGAACAAAAGTTCGACACTAACGATATGGTAGGAGTAGCCTTGGATTTGTGTTGCTAAAATTTTATTAGCAAAAATTAGGATTTTTAGGGTTGTACATCATAGAACACTAAACACAAGAGAGAGTACCGAAGGGATGGGTGTGGCTTGTGTTTGTACTGTGAAATTTTCAGTACCAAAATTAGGACTTTTTGATTTTACATCATGAAATACATAACCTAAGAGAGAGAGTAGCGAAAGGATGTGGTGGCATGGTGTTTTTATGGTGAAACATTATTTCGCCAAAACTAGGGTTTTCTATATTCTATATTTAACAAAAAAACATATGAGAGATGTTAGTGGAGGGTGGAGGTAAAAATTTAACTTGTAGAAATTGGGGTTTTTTAAATTTTGAATATGAAAATACAAAAACAACATTGAGTAGCGAGGGCGAGGGTGCGTGGTGTTTTTTTTTAAGAAAATTATAGGAGCAAAAACTAGGGTTTTTTAGATTATGCGTCATAAAGTAGAAAACACAATAGGGATATTAGCGAGCTGGTAGGGTGAACATATATTTAGAAAAGACTAGGTTTATTAGACTTACATCCTTAAACACAGAACAAAAGTTCGACACTAACGATAGGGTAGGAGTAGCCTTGGATTGTGTTGCTAAAATTTTATTAGCAAAAATTAGGATTTTTAGGGTTGTACATCATAAAACACTAAACACAAGAGAGAGTACCGAAGGGATGGGTGTGGCTTGTGTTTGTACTGTGAAATTTTCAGTACCAAAATTAGAACTTTTTGATTTTACATCATGAAATACATAACCTAAGAGAAGAGTAGCGAAAGAATGGTGGTGGCATGGTGTTTTTATGGTGAAACATTCTTTCGCCAAAACTAGGGTTTTCTATATTCTATATTTTATAATAAAAAAATATATGAGAGATGTTAGTGGGAGGGTGGAGGTAAAAATTTAACTTGTAAAATTGGGGTTTTTTAAATTTTGAATCTGAAAATACAAAAACAACATTGAGTAGCGAGGGCGAGGGTGGCGTTGTGTTTTTTTTAAGAAAATTATAGGAGCAAAAACTAGGTTTTTTAGATTATGCGTCATAAAGTAGAAAACACAATAGGGATATTAGCGAGCTGGTAGGGTGAACATATATTTAGAAAAGACTAGGGTTTATTAGACTTTACATCCTTAAACACAGAACAAAAGTTCGACACTAACGATAGGTAGGAGTAGCCTTGGATTTGTGTTGCTAAAATTTTATTAGCAAAAATTAGGATTTTTAGGGTTGTACATCATAGAACACTAAACACAAGAGAGAGTACCGAAGGGATGGGTGTGGCTTGTGTTTGTACTGTGAAATTTTCAGTACCAAAATTAGGACTTTTTGATTTTACATCATGAAATACATAACCTAAGAGAGAGAGTAGCGAAAGGATGGTGGTGGCATGTTTTTTATGGTGAAACATTATTCGCCAAAACTAGGTTTTCTATATTCTATATTTTACAATAAAAAACATATGAGAGATGTTAGTGAGGGTGGAGGTAAAAATTTAACTTGTAGAAATTGGGGTTTTTTAAATTTTGAATCTGAAAATACAAAAACAACATTGAGTAGCGAGGGGCGAGGGTGGCGTGGTGTTTTTTTTAAAAAATTATAGGAGCAAAAACTAGGGTTTTTTAGATTATGCGTCATAAAGTAGAAAACACAATAGGGATATTAGTGAGCTGGTAGGGTGAACATATATTTAGAAAAGACTAGGTTTATTAGACTTTACATCCTTAAACACAGAACAAAAGTTCGACACTAACGATAGGGTAGAGTAGCCTTGGATTTGTGTTGCTAAAATTTTATTAGCAAAAATTAGGATTTTTAGGGTTGTACATCATAAAACACTAAACACAAGAGAGAGTACCGAAGGGATGGGTGTGGCTTGTGTTTGTACTGTGAAATTTTCAGTACCAAAATTAGACTTTTTGATTTTACATCATGAAATACATAACCTAAGAGAGAGAGTAGCGAAAGGATGGTGGTGGCATGGTGTTTTTATGGTGAAACATTATTTCGCCAAAACTAGGGTTTTCTATATTCTATATTTTATAATAAAAAACATATGAGAGATGTTAGTGGGAGGGTGGAGGTAAAAATTTGACTTGTAAAATTGGGTTTTTTTAAATTTTGTATCTGAATATACAAAAACAACATTGAGTAGCGAGGGCATGGGTGGCGTGGTGTTTATTTTAAGAAAATTATAGGAGCAAAAACTAGGTTTTTTAGATTATGCGTCATAAAATAGAAAACACAATAGGGATATTAGAGAGCTAGTAGAGTAAACATATATTAGAAAAGACTAGGGTTTATTAGACTTTACATCCTTAAATACAGAACAAAAGTTCGACACTAACGATAGGGTAGTAGTAGCCTTGGATTTGTGTTGCTAAAATTTTATTACCAAAAATTAGGATTTTTAGGTTGTACATCATAGAACACTAAACACAAGAGAGAGTACCGAAGGGATGGGTGTGGCTTGTGTACTGTGAAATTTTCAGTACCAAAATTAGGACTTTTTGATTTTACATCATGAAATACATAACCAAAATAATACTAGGATTTTGATTAGACATGAGATGAGAATACAGGACTAAGAGAGAGAGTAGGAAGGTGTGGGGGTGCATGGTGTTTTTATGGTGAAACATTCTTTCGCCAAAACTAAGGTTTTCTATATTCTATATTTTATAATAAAAAACATATGAGAGATGTTAGTGGGAGGTGGAGGTAAAAATTTAACTTGTAGAAATTGGGGTTTTTTTTATTTTTGCATCTGAATATACAAAAACAACATTGAGTAGCGAGGGCGAGGGTGGCGTGGTGTTTTATTTAAGAAAATTATAGGAGCAAAAACTAGGTTTTTTAGATTATGCATCATAAAATAGAAAACACAATAGGGATATTAGCGAGCTGGTAGAGTAACATATATTTAGAAAAGACTAGGGTTTATTAGACTTTACATACTTAAACACAGAACAAAAGTTCGACACTAACGATAGGGTAGGAGTAGCCTTTGATTTGTGTTGCTAAAATTTTATTAGCAAAAATTACGATTTTTAGGGTTGTACATCATAGAACACTAAACACAAGAGAGAGTACCGAAGGAATGAGTGTGGCTTGTGTTTGTACTGTGAAATTTTCAGTACCAAAATTAGGACTTTTTGATTTTACATCATGAAATACATAACCTAAGAGAGAGAGTAGCGAATGGTGGGGTGGCATGGTGTTTTTTTGGTGAAACATTCTTTCGCAAAAACTAGGGTTTTCTATATTCTATATTTTATAATAAAAAATATATGAGAGATGTTAGTGGAGGGTGGAGGTAAAAATTTAACTTGTAGAAATTGGTGTTTTTTTAATTTTGAATCTGAAAATACAAAAACAACATTGAGTAGCGAGGCGAGGGTGGCGTTTGTTTTTTTAAGAAAATTATAGGAGCAAAAACTAGGGTTTTTTAGATTATGCGTCATAAAGTAGAAAATACAATAGGGATATTAGCGAGCTGGTAGGGTGAACATATATTTAGAAAAGACTAGGGTTTATTAGACTTTACATACTTAAACACAGAACAAAAGTTCGACACTAACGATAGGGTAGGAGTAGCCTTTGATTTGTGTTGCTAAAATTTATTAGCAAAAATTACGATTTTTAGGGTTGTACATCATAGAACACTAAACACAAGAGAGAGTACCGAAGGATGAGTGTGGCTTGTGTTTGTACTGTGAAATTTTCAGTACCAAAATTAGGACTTTTTGATTTTACATAATGAATACAAATAACCTAAGAGAGAGAGTAGCGAATATGGGTGGGGGTGGCATGGTGTTTTTTATGTGTGAAACATTCTTTCGCCAAAATAGGTTTTCTATATTCTATATTTTATAATAAAAAATATATGAGAGATGTTAGTGGGAGGGTGGAGATAAAAATTTAACTTGTAGAAATGGGGTTTTTTAAATTTGCATCTGAATATACAAAAACAACATTGAGTAGCAAGGGCGTGGGTGGCGTGTTGTTTTATTTAAGAATATTTATGGAGTAAAAACTAGGGTTTTTTAGATTATGCGTCATTAAAGTAGAAAACACAATAGGATATTAGCGAGCTGTTAGAGAAACATATATTTAGAAAAGACTAGGGTTTATGTAATGCCCAATTCTCAATTCTCTCCTATATAGCCAATAATAAGCATTTTGCATGAATTTGCATCTAATCAATGTGCATTATTGAATTATGGCTTACAAATAGCATGATTGCACGAACATGAATAATTGTTATTATATGCTTTAGTTATGATTTAACATGCATTAGTACATGAAATATGAGATCAAACTTTCATTTCTTAATTTAACATATTCCTTAAGTGCCCTTTTTGCAGTGAAAAGCTCGGTATCTCGGTTAAGGAAGATTGATGTGTTGAATGGCTATGAAATGAATTATTTGTATTGCTCCATACTAGTTATATGCTAAAGTGATTAATTGTCTAAATATTTACTTGAAATATGTTACATTGGCTAAGAACTAAAAGTATGCACAATGGTGCAATTTGATTGGTTGGTTGACTAGGTTGCATAAAACCATTCTAAACCGCATTGCACTTGATTATAACACCAAAGCATCAATTTTTGTCATCTCCTTAGCCCATGAACGTGGCTTTTGGCATGAGAAGACACCAAGCATGATGCAACCAATCATCACCCTCCACTTACCTCTCTTTGAAAGGTCAAAGAAATCATTTTCATCCATATTTCTTGTGGAAGCACCTCAAAAACACCAGCCCTTATTCTCCTAAGTTTCTCCCAAATTTCTACACTCTCATACTCACAAAAGTTGAATTCAATCCATAGGAATCCATAGAACACAAGCTAGAACAAGTTTCCATCCTTTTAAGCTTGAAAACCGTTGATTTTGAAGCTTAAATCCAACTTAATCAAGGTATATTCTTTTTCAATGTTTCTTATGATGAATTTGTAGTATCTTGGATGGTTACATGTTTTAGTATGCTTTTGTAGGATTGAAAACTTAAGTAAGTTACACTTGAAGCCAAAACCAAGCTAGTTAAGCTAATTTTTAGCAAAATTGATAGTCTTGTGAAATTGTTTAATTTACTTGTTTCTTTTGATTTTGTAATGCTTATATGGTGTTTGGAAGTTTCTTTGAATGATTGAAAACAATAGCAATTAGTTTGCTTAATTGAAGGTTAGAATCAATTTAAGTTAGAATCAAGTTTGTCATTTTAATTCGGATTGTGTTCATGTTTTAGGGGCTGCCCTAATAATCATATTTGAATTATTAGTTATTTAATGGCTGCCCTAATGTTTAATATTTTGAATTAGTAGTAAAATATGGAGTATGCATTGTTTTTAAGGTTATGTAATTGATATGTAATTCTTTACAAAAGATTGAAAAGTGTATATAAACTTTAACTAGAATAGACTAAATGATTTATAAAAAGGATATTAAATGGTACATGATTTGATTATGTTAGGCCTTTAACACATCCTATCTTCCAAAGAGATTGGCCTTTTCACCTAGCACAAAGTGGACTTGAGGTAAGTTGAAGCTTTCATTTGGTGTATCACAAGAATCATATAATGTTTGTTCATGTTTTAATGTGATTGTTGTTGTTTGTCAAATGATGTAATGTTTGATGCATTTATGGTTTATGAAGCATGACACTATTAAGAATATAATGAGGTTTTTGAAAAGGAAGTATGGTACTTGATTGATGGTCGGGTAGACGAGGGACGCGGGGGGACCGGCGGACCCAACAAATGGTGGCAAATACTTGAGGTTGAAAAACCGGTATAGGAAAGCCACAATGAATGAGATAGAATACGGCTAATACCTGAGGTTGAAAGACCAAGTATGGAAACCCCGTATTAGTTCTCTTATTGGCCAATCATTATGAACAGGTTCCGAAAACTATGGTCTATCACTATTAGTTAGGTACCACACTTCAAGGGCCCTAAAGAATGATTTATGAATGAAAATTATTAAATAGAATATTGCATTTAATGATTTATGAGATGTGCATATATGTTATTTGTTATTGCATCAGTTTCATCTTACTGAGCCTTTAGCTCATTAGATTCATGTGATGCAGGTGGAAATGTACAGGTTTAGAGGTTGACTAAGTCTCTAGAGCGGCCGGACAGAGATTTGTTCATATGCCATGCTTCGACATGTTTTGTAGTTTATTTTGAAAACTCTGTTTTGTTTTTAAATAAGCCGCTCTGTTATGGTTTTGTAAACAGATGTACTCAGTTTTGATATATGTATATGGTGTGTTAAAAATGATTCAAGTTCTTTCTCTTATAGCTAAGAATGGGAACTTTTATTAAAAACCATAACTCTAGTAAAGATGAAAAATTAACATTTCTTGACTTAACTGTATCAGTTTGTTTAGGCTCTGCAGTTAGGTTAAGGGGTGTTACAGTTTGTGGTATCAGAGCGGAGGTTTAGTCGTTCCTGTAGACAGAAGAAGGCATATGAACACATCCTGGCTGGGAAACTTGGTCAACTACATGTTTATTTGCTTTTATGTTTATTTGATTATATTTCATTCCATGTTATTGTCATGATTATGCATTTATTATTGGCTAATGAATGGAATGAGACTGGGCAATGCATATCAGGTCATGGCACCAAAAAGGAAGACAATGGATGATCATGAGGGTAATCATAGTGTGGTGGATAATTTGACTGATCTCATTCAACAACAAACTAGAATGCATGGTGAACAGATACAACAATTGCTAGATATGCAACAAAGAACCCAAGAACAGAATCAGCGCCTTCCTCCACCACAAGCTCGACAGGATCCTTCACAGGCTGTATATGAGAAGTTTAGAAAGATGGAACCGGTTGATTTTAATGGTGGGTCTGATCCCATGGTTGCAGAGGAATGGGTGAAATCTTTGGACACTATCTTTGACTACATGCGAATTGATGATGCTGAGAAGGTACTCTGTGCAATTTTCTTGTTGAAGAAGGATGCTAGAACTTGTGGGAAGGAGCTAAACTTGCAGTGAATATGGAAGAACTAACTTGGGAGAGGTTTAAAACAATCTTTTATGATAAGTATTTCACCAGGGATGCTAGGTCACTCAGAGTAAAGGAATTCTTGGAGTTAAAACAAGGAGCGATGTCTGTATGTGATTATGTGAGAAAATTTGAACAGGGTTGCAAGTATGTGCCATACATTGCCAGAGACAACAATGAGAAGATGGATCATTTCTTGAGGGCCTTAATCCTGAAATTAGAAGAGATGTGAGAATGTCTTCAGTAACAGAGTTTAGAGAACTGGTGGACAAGTCTTTGATGGCTGATTTAGATGAGAAAGAGATTGAGAAATTCCAACAACAAAAGAAGCAAGTATTCACTCCAAGAAATCTAAACCAGTGGAAGAAAGGAGAGCAAAAATTAAGCCAAGGGAATGAAAAGCGTCCTAGAGTTGGACAGACTTCTTCTACAATTGAAAGGCCTAAATGTACTAAGTGTGGGAAGAATCATTTTGGGGAATGCTATAGTGGTACTAATCGTTGCTTTAAGTGTAAAAAGCCTGGACATATAGCAAAGGATTGCCCAACAGTACAGGGGAAAGTTCAGGGGAGAGTGTATGCAATGACACAAGAACAAGCTGATGCAGATGCTTCCGTAGTCACAGGTACTATTTTAATTTTTGGGATACCTGCAATTGCATTGATAGATTCTGGATCTACGCATTCATTTGCATCATGTGCATTTGTGAGAAAATTGGGCATTACACCAGATTTATTAAAAGTAAGGTACAGTGTGACTGTTCCATCTGGGGAAGAAGATGGATTCCAACCAAATGTTAAGGGCTTGTTCTATTCAGATTAGTGATAGGACTCTCTATGCAGATCTTGTTGTTTTACCGATGCCAAATTTTGAGGTTATTCTAGGTATGGATTGGCTTACCAAATATCATGCAACAATTGATTGTAATAAGAAGATTGTGATTTTTCAGCCACCTGGGGAAGAACAGTTTATGTTTAATGGTATCTCATTCTCACGGTCCTTACCAATTATATCTGCATTGAAAGCTCAAAAGATGTTGAATAAAGGTTGTGTTGGGTATTTGGCAAGTGTTCTGGACACCTCAGTTGAAGCACAATTAAAGCCAGAAAATGTAGATGTGGTTCAAGAATTTGTTGTATTTTGAGATGAATTTACCGGGACTACCACCGAATCGAGAGATCGAATTTGTGATTGATGTTATGCCAGGAACTACTTCTCTTTCTAAAGCACCATACCGAATGGCACCAACAGAATTGAAAGAGTTAAAAGTTCAATTGCAAGAATTGCTTGATAAGGGTTTTATTCGCCCTAGTTATTCTCCTTGGGGAGCACCTGTGTTGTTCGTGAAAAAGAAGGATGGTACATTGCGGTTGTGCATTGATTATAGAGAGCTGAATAAGATAACAGTCAAGAATAAGTATCCACTCCCAAGAATAGATGATTTGTTTGATCAATTGCAGGGAGCATTTGTATTTTCTAAGATTGATTTGCGTTCTGGGTATCATCAATTGAAGATCAAGGAAGAAGACATACCAAAGACTGCATTCCGAACAAGGTATGGACATTATGAATTTCTAGTGATGCCTTTCGGTTTAACCAATGCCCCTGCAGCTTTTATGGATCTAATGAATAGGGTGTTCAAGCAATATCTCGATAAATTTGTGATTGTGTTTATTGATGACATCCTAATTTATTCACGTGATAAAGAAGAGCACAAGGAACATTTGAAGATTGTGCTGCAAGTTCTTAAAGAAAAACAGTTGTATGCTAAATTCAAGAAGTGTGAGTTTTGGCTTGAACAAGTGGTATTCCTAGGTCATGTAGTATCAAAGGATGGTATTTCTGTTGATCCGAGCAAGGTAGAAGCTGTCATTAAGTGGCCAACACCAACAAATGTATCAGAAGTAAGGAGTTTCTTGGGATTAGCAGGGTACTATCGACGATTTGTTCAGGGGTTTTCAAAGATAGCAACTCCAATGACAATGTTGACAAGAAAGAATGTGAAGTTCTTGTGGACCAATGCTTGTGAAAGAAGTTTTGAAGAACTGAACAAAAATTGACTACAGCTCCTGTTCTTACCATTCCAACTGGAATTGGTGGATTCGTGGTGTATAGCGACGCTTCAAAAAATGGTTTGGGTGCTGTTTTGATGCAAAATGGGAAGGTTATTGCCTATGCTTCAAGGCAATTGAAGGAATATGAAAAGAATTATCCAACCCATGATTTGGAACTTGCTGCTGTGGTTTTTGCCTTGAAAATTTGGAGACATTATTTGTATGGTGAGAAGTGTGAGATATACACAGATCATAAGAGTTTGAAGTACTTCTTTACCCAAAAAGAGTTGAATATGAGACAAAGAAGATGGTTAGAACTTGTGAAGGATTATGATTGTGTGATCAACTATCATCCTGGTAAAGCGAATGTGGTTGCAGATGCATTGAGCAGAAAATCCACGTCTTCTCTTTTTGTTATACAAAAGTCAATATTACTGGATTTGCAGAGATTAGAGCTTGAAATTGTACCTAAAGGGAAAAAGTGTTTGTTGTCAGCCTTAGTGTTGAGACCTGTACTTCAAGATAGAATTAGAGAAGGTCAAAAGGTGGACACACATTTGTGTAGATTGAAAAGAATGATTGAGGTTGGAAAGAGGCCAGACTTCTCTATTACTGATGATGGGATTATTCGATATAAAGGGAGACTGTGTGTGCCGTTTGACAAGGCCATGAAAGGAGATATTTTAGAAGAAGCTCATACTACTCCTTACTCAGTACACCCAGGTAGCACAAAAATGTATAAGGACTTACAACAACATTATTGGTGGCCTAAAATGAAGAGAGATATAGCAAAATTTGTGGCTGAATGTCTAACTTGTCAACAAGTTAAGATTGAACATCAAAGACCATCAGGGTTGTTGAAGCCTTTATTGATTCCAGAGTGGAAATGGGAGCACATTACAATGGACTTTGTGCTTGGATTACCTAGAACACAAAAGGGGTATAATTCCATATGGGTGATTGTTGATAGATTAACTAAATCAGCCCATTTTCTTCCAGTGAAATCCACATACAATATGGACCAGTATGCTCAACAATATATTAAAGAGATAGTCAGGTTACATGGGGTGCCAGTTTCAATAGTGTCTGACAGAGATCCTAAGTTTACATCTACATTTTGGAAGAGCTTACACAGTGCCATGGGAACAAAACTTGCATTCAGTACAGCATTTCATCCACAAAGTGACGGGCAATCAGAAAGGGTTATTCAAATATTAGAGGATATGTTAAGAGCTTGTGTGCTAGATTTTCAAGGGAGTTGGGATGCAAAGCTTCCATTAGTGGAGTTTACTTATAATAATAGCTACCAATCAACAATTGGAATGGCGCCTTATGAAGCATTGTATGGAAGGAAATGTAGATCTCCAGTTCATTGGGATGAAGTTGGAGAACGAAGCCTACTTGGTCCAGAAATAGTTCAACATACCGCTAAGGTAGTGGAGAAGATACGAGAGAGAATGAAGATTGCGCAGAGTAGACAGAAAAGTTATGCAGATAAACGGAGAAAAGATCTAGAGTTTGCCATTGGGGATCATGTGTTCTTAAAAGTAGCTCCCATGAAAGGTGTTATGAGATTTGGAAAGAAAGGAAAACTCAGTCCAAGGTATGTCGGCCCATTCGAGATTCTCGAAAGAGTTGGTGATAAAGCTTATAGAGTGGCCTTACCTCCATCATTATCTACTGTTCACAATGTTTTCCATGTGTCTATGTTGAGAAAGTACATTTCAAACCCTTCTCATGTGTTGAGTTATGAACCGTTGGAATTGACTCATGATTTAGCCTATGAAGAGGTTCCAGTGCAAATTCTAGATCAGAAGGAAAAGAGTTGAGAACGAAAAAGATTCGACTTGTTAAAGTATTATGGAGGAATCATTCTGTAGAAGAGGCCACATGGGAAAGAGAAGAAGAAATGCAGAGCAAGTATTCGGAATTATTTGGTACGTCAAATTTCGAGGACGAAATTTTTATAAGGAAGGAAGGATTGTAATGCCCAATTCTCAATTCTCTCCTATATAGCCAATAATAAGCATTTTGCATGAATTTGCATCTAATCAATGTGCATTATTGAATTATGGCTTACAAATAGCATGATTGCACGAACATGAATAATTGTTATTATATGCTTCAGTTATGATTTAACATGCATTAGTACATGAAATATGAGATCAAACTTTCATTTCTTAATTTAACATATTCCTTAAGTGCCCTTTTTGCAGTGAAAAGCTCGGTATCTCGGTTAAGGAAGATTGATGTGTTGAATGGCTATGAAATGAATTATTTGTATTGCTCCATACTAGTTATATGCTAAAGTGATTAATTGTCTAAATATTTACTTGAAATATGTTACATTGGCTAAGAACTAAAAGTATGCACAATGGTGCAATTTGATTGGTTGGTTGACTAGGTTGCATAAAACCATTCTAAACCGCATTGCACTTGATTATAACACCAAAGCATCAATTTTTGTCATCTCCTTAGCCCATGAACGTGGCTTTTGGCATGAGAAGACACCAAGCATGATGCAACCAATCATCACCCTCCACTTACCTCTCTTTGAAAGGTCAAAGAAATCATTTTCATCCATATTTCTTGTGAAAGCACCTCAAAAACGACCAGCCCTTATTCTCCTAAGTTTCTCCCAAATTTCTACACTCTCATACTCACAAAAGTTGAATTCAATCCATAGGAATCCATAGAACACAAGCTAGAACAAGTTTCCATCCTTTTAAGCTTGAAAACCGTTGATTTTGAAGCTTAAATCCAACTTAATCAAGGTATATTCTTTTTCAATGTTTCTTATGATGAATTTGTAGTATCTTGGATGGTTACATGTTTTAGTATGCTTTTGTAGGATTGAAAACTTAAGTAAGTTACACTTGAAGCCAAAACCAAGCTAGTTAAGCTAATTTTTAGCAAAATTGATAGTCTTGTGAAATTGTTTAATTTACTTGTTTCTATTGATTTTGTAATGCTTATATGGTGTTTGGAAGTTTCTTTGAATGATTGAAAACAATAGCAATTAGTTTGCTTAATTGAAGGTTAGAATCAATTTAAGTTAGAATCAAGTTTGTCATTTTAATTCGGATTGTGTTCATGTTTTAGGGGCTGCCCTAATAATCATATTTGAATTATTAGTTATTTAATGGCTGCCCTAATGTTTAATATTTTGAATTAGTAGTAAAATATGGAGTATGCATTGTTTTTAAGGTTATGTAATTGATATGTAATTCTTTACAAAAGATTGAAAAGTGTATATAAACTTTAACTAGAATAGACTAAATGATTTATAAAAAGGATATTAAATGGTACATGATTTGATTATGTTAGGCCTTTAACACATCCTATCTTCCAAAGAGATTGGCCTTTTCACCTAGCACAAAGTGGACTTGAGGTAAGTTGAAGCTTTCATTTGGTGTATCACAAGAATCATATAATGTTTGTTCATGTTTAAATGTGATTGTTGTTGTTTGTCAAATGATGTAATGTTTGATGCATTTATGGTTTATGAAGCGTGACACTATTAAGAATATAATGAGGTTTTTGAAAAGGAAGTATGGTACTTGATTGATGGTCGGGTAGACGAGGGACGCGGGAGGGACCGGCGGACCCAACAAATGGTGGCAAATACTTGAGGTTGAAAAACCGGTATAGGAAAGCCACAATGAATGAGATAGAATACGGCTAATACCTGAGGTTGAAAGACCAAGTATGGAAACCCCGTATTAGTTCTCTTATTGGCCAATCATTATGAACAGGTTCCGAAAACTATGGTCTATCACTATTAGTTAGGTACCACACTTCAAGGCCCTAAAGAATGATTTATGAATGAAAATTATTAAATAGAATATTGCATTTAATGATTTATGAGATGTGCATATATGTTATTTGTTATTGCATCAGTTTCACCTTACTGAGCCTTTAGCTCATTAGATTCATGTGATGCAGGTGGAAATGTACAGGTTTAGAGGTTGACTAAGTCTCTAGAGCGGCCGGACAGAGATTTGTTCATATGCCATGCTTCGACATGTTTTGTAGTTTATTTTGAAAACTCTGTTTTGTTTTTAAATAAGCCGCTCTGTTATGGTTTTGTAAACAGATGTACTCAGTTTTGATATATGTATATGGTGTGTTAAAAATGATTCAAGTTCTTTCTCTTATAGCTAAGAATGGGAACTTTTATTAAAAACCATAACTCTAGTAAAGATGAAAAATTAACATTTCTTGACTTAACTGTATCAGTTTGTTTAGGCTCTGCAGTTAGGTTAAGGGGTGTTACAGTTTTTATTAGACTTTACATCCTTAAACACAAGCAACAAAAGTTCGACATCTAACATAGAGGTAGTACTAGCCCTTGGATTTTTGCTATATGTTTGCTAAAATTTAATAGCAAAAATTAGGATTTTTAGGGTTGTAAATCATAGAACACTAAAAACACAAGAGAGTAAAGACGAAGGGATGGGTGTGGCTGTGTTTGTACTGTGAAATTTTCAGTACAAAAAGGACTTTTTGATTTTACATCATGAAATACATAACCTAAGAGAGAGAGTAGCGAAAGGGTGGGAAGGTGGCATGGTGTTTTTATGGTGAAACATTCTTTCGCCAAAACTAGGGGTTCTATATTCTATATTTTATAATAAAAAATATATGAGAGATGTTAGTGGGAGGGGAGGTAAAAATTTAACTTGTTAGAAATTGGGGTTTTTTAAATTTTGAATATGAAAATACAAAAAAACAACATTGAGTAGCGAGGGGCGAGGTGGCGTTGTGTTTTTTTTAAGAAAATTATAGGAGCAAAAACTAGGGTTTTTCAGATTATGCGTCATTTAAAGTAGAAAACACAATAGGGATATTAGCGAGCTGGTAGGGTGAACATATATTTAGAAAAGACTAGGGTTTTTAGACTTTACATCCTTAAACACAAAACAAAAGTCCGACACTAACGAGAGGGTAGGAGTGGCCTTAGATTTGTGCTGTTAAAATTTTATTAGCAAAAATTACGATTTTTAGGGTTGTACATCATAGAACACTAAACACAAGAGAGAGTACCGAAGGGATGGGTGTGGCTTGTGTTTGTACTGTAAATTTTCAGTACCAAAATTAGGACATTTTGATTTTACACCATGAAATACATAACCTAAGAGAGAGAGTAGCGAAAGGATGGTGGTGGCATGGTGTTTTTATGGTGAAACATTATTTCGCCAAAACTAGGGTTTTCTACATTCTATATTTTACAATAAAAAACATATGAGAGATGTTAGTGGGAGGGTGGAGGTAAAAATTTAACTTGTAGAAATTGGGGTTTTTTTAATTTTGAATATGAAAATACAAAAACAACATTGAGTAGCGAGGGGCGAGGGTGGCGTTGTGTTTTTTTTAAGAAAATTATAGGAGCAAAAACTAGGGTTTTTCAGATTATGCGTCATAAAGTAGAAAACACAATAGGGATATTAGCGAGCTGGTAGGGTGAACATATATTTAGAAAAGACTAGGGTTTTTAGACTTTACATCCTTAAACACAAAACAAAAGTCCGACACTAACGAGAGGGTAGGAGTGGCTAGATTTGTGCTGTTAAAATTTTATTAGCAAAAATTACGATTTTTAGGGTTGTACATCATGAACACTAAACACAAGAGAGAGTACCGAAGGGATGGGTGTGGCTTGTGTTTGTACTGTAAATTTTCAGTACCAAAATTAGGACTTTTTGATTTTACACATGAAATACATAACCTAAGAGAGAGAGTAGCGAAAGGATGGTGGTGGGATGGTGTTTTTATGGTGAAACATTATTTCGCCAAAACTAGGGTTTTCTACATTCTATATTTTACAATAAAAAACATATGAGAGATGTTAGTGGGAGGGTGGAGGTAAAAATTTAACTTGTAGAAATTGGGGTTTTTTAAATTTTGAATATGAAAATACAAAAACAACATTGAGTAGCGAGGGGCGAGGGTGGCGTGGTGTTTTTTTTAAGAAAATTATAGGAGCAAAAACTAGGGTTTTTTAGATTATGCGTCATAAAGTAGAAAACACAATAGGGATATTAGCGAGCTGGTATGGTGAACATATATTTAGAAAAGACTAGGGTTTATTAGACTTTACATCCTTAAACACAGAACAAAAGTTCGACACTAACGATAGGGTAGGAGTAGCCTTGGATTTGTGTTGCTAAAATTTTATTAGCAAAAATTAGGATTTTTAGGGTTGTACATCATAGAACACTAAACACAAGAGAGAGTACCGAAGGGATGGGTGTGGCTTGTGTTTGTACTATGAAATTTTCAGTAAAAATTAGGACTTTTTGATTTTACATCATGAAATACATAACCTAAGAGAGAGAGTAGCGAAAGGATGGTGGTGGCATGCTGTTTTTATGGTGAAACATGATTTTGCCAAAACTAGGGTTTTCTATATTCTATATTTTATAATAAAAAACATATGAGAGATGTTAGTGGGAGGGTGGAGGTAAAAATTTGACTTGTAAAATTGGGGTTTTTTTAAATTTTGAATTTGAATATACAAAAACAACATTGAGTAGCGAGGGCATGGGTGGCGTGGTGTTTTATTTAAGAAAATTATAGGAGCAAAAACTAGGGTTTTTTAGATTATGCGTCATAAAATAGAAAACACAATAGGGATATTAGCGAGCTAGTAGAGTAAACATATATTTAGAAAAGACTAGGGTTTATTAGACTTTACATCCTTAAACACAGAACAAAAGTTCGACACTAACGATAGGGTAGTAGTAGCCTTGGATTTGTGTTGCTAAAATTTTATTAGCAAAAATTAGGATTTTTAGGGTTGTGTACATCATAGAACACTAAACACAAGAGAGAGTACCGAAGGGATGGGTGTGGCTTGTGTTTGTACTGTGAAATTTTCAGTACCAAAATTAGGACTTTTTGATTTTACATCATGAAATACATAACCTAAGAGAGAGAGTAGCGAAAGGATGGTGGTGGCATGCTGTTTTTATGGTGAAACATGATTTCACCAAAACTAGGGTTTTCTATATTCTATATTTTATAATAAAAAACATATGAGAGATGTTAGTGGGAGGGTGGAGGTAAAAATTTGACTTGTAAAATTGGGGTATTTTAAATTTTGCATCTGAATATACAAAAAAAACATTGAGTAGCGAGGGCATGGGTGGCGTGGTGTTTTATTTAAGAAAATTATAGGAGCAAAAACTAGGGTTTTTTTAGATTATGCGTCATAAAATAGAAAACACAATAGGGATATTAGCGAGCTAGTAGAGTAACATATATTTAGAAAAGACTAGGGTTTATTAGACTTTACATCCTTAAACACAGAACAAAAGTTCGACACTAACGATAGGGTAGTAGTAGCCTTGCATTTGTGTTGCTAAAATTTTATTAGCAAAAATTAGGATTTTTAGGGTTGTACATCATAGAACACTAAACACAAGAGAGAGTACCGAAGGGATGGGTGTGGCTTGTGTTTGTACTGTGAAATTTTCAGTACCAAAATTAGGACTTTTTGATTTTACATCATGAAATACATAACCTAAGAGAGAGAGTAGCGAAAGGATGGGGGTGGCATGGTGTTTTTATGGTGAAACATTCTTTCGCCAAAACTAGGGTTTTCTATATTCTATATTTTATAATAAAAAATATATGAGAGATGTTAGTGGGAGGGTGGAGGTAAAAATTTAACTTGTAGAAATTGGGGTTTTTTAATTTTGAATATGAAAATACAAAAACACATTGAGTAGCGAGGGGCGAGGTGGCGTTGTGTTTTTTTAAGAAAATTATAGAAGCAAAAACTAGGGTTTTTTAGATTATGCGTCATAAAGTAGAAAACACAATAGGGATATTAGCGAGCTGGTAGGGTGAACATATATTTAGAAAAGACTAGGGTTTATTAGACTTTACATCCTTAAACACAGAACAAAAGTTCGACACACTAACGATAGGGTAGGAGTAGCCTTGGATTTGTGTTGCTAAAATTTTATTAGCAAAAATTACTATTTTTAGGGTTGTACACCATAGAACACTAAACACAAGAGAAGAGTACCGAAGGAATGAGTGTGGCTTGTGTTTGTACTGTGAAATTTTCAGTACCAAAATTAGGACTTTTTGATTTTACATCATGAAATACATAACCTAATAGAGAGAGTAGCGAAAGGATGGTGGTGGCATGCTGTTTTTATGGTGAAACATGATTTCGCCAAAACTAGGGTTTTCTATATTCTATATTTTATAATAAAAAACATATGAGAGATGTTAGTGGGAGGGTGGAGGTAAATTTTGAATTGTAAAATTGGGGTTTTTTAAATTTTGAATATGAAAAACAAAAACAACATCGAGTAGCGAGGGCGAGGGTGGCGTGGTGTTTTTTTAAGAAAATTATAGGAGCAAAAACTAGGGTTTTATAGATTATGCGCCATAAAGTAGAAAACACAATAGGGATATTAGTGAGCTGGTAGGGTGAACATATATTTAGAAAAGACTAGGGTTTATTAGACTTTACATCCTTAAACACAGAACAAAAGTCCGACACTAACGATAGGGTAGGAGTAGCCTTGGATTTGTGTTGCTAAAATTTTATTAGCAAAAATTACGATTTTTAGGGTTGTACATCATAGAACACTAAACACAAGAGAGAGTACCGAAGGAATGAGTGTGGCTTGTGTTTGTACTGTGAAATTTTCAGTACCAAAATTAGGACTTTTTGATTTTACATCATGAAATACATAACCTAAGAGAGAGAGTAGCGAAAGGGTGGGGGTGGCATGGTGTTTTTATGGTGAAACATTCTTTCGTGTTAAGGGTGGGGATGACAAAATTGATGCTTTGGTGTTATAATCAAGTGCAATGCGGTTTAGAATGGTTTTTATGCAACCTAGTCAACCACCATCAAATTGCACCATTGTGCATACTTTTAGTTCTTAGCCAATGTAACATATTTCAAGTAAATATTTAGACAATTAATCACTTTAGCATATAACTAGTATGGAGCAATACAAATAATTCATTTCATAGTCATTCAACACATCAATCTTCCTTAACCGAGATACCGAGCTTTTCACTGCAAAAAGGCACTTAGGAATATGTTAAATTAAGAAATGAAAGTTTGATCTCATATTTCATGTACTAATGCATGTTAAATCATAACTAAAGCATATAATAACAATTATTCATGTTCGTGCAATCATGCTATTTGTAAGCCATAATTCATAATGCACATTGATTAGATGCAATTCATGCAAAATGCTTATTATTGGCTATATAGGAGAGAATTGAGAATTGGGCATTACAATCCTTCCTTCTTATAAAAATTTCGTCCTCGAAATTTGACGTACCAAATAATTCCGAATACTTGCTCTGCATTTCTTCTTCTCTTTCCCATGTGGCCTCTTCTACAGAATGATTCCTCCATAATACTTTAACAAGTCGAATCTTTTTCGTTCTCAACTCTTTTTCCTTCTGATCTAGAATTTGCACTGGAACCTCTTCATAGGCTAAATCATGAGTCAATTCCAACGGTTCATAACTCAACACATGGAAAGGGTTTGAAATGTACTTCTCAACATAGACACATGGAAAACATTGTGAACAGTAGATATGATGGAGGTAAGGCCACTCTATAGCTTTATCACCAACTCTTTCGAGAATCTCGAATGGGCCGACATACCTTGGACTGAGTTTTCCTTTCTTTCCAATCTCATAACACCTTTCATGGGAGCTACTTTTAGAACACATGATCCCCAATGTCAAACTCTAGATCTTTTCTCCGTTTATCTGCATAACTTTTCTGTCTACTTCTGCGCAATCTTCATTCTCTCTCGTATCTTCTCCACTACCTTAGCGGTATGTTGAACTATTTCTGGACCAAGTAGGTTTCGTTCTCCAACTTCATCCCAATGAACTGGAGATCTACATTTCCTTCCATACAATGCTTCATAAGGCGCCATTCCAATTGTTGATTGGTAGCTATTATTATAAGTAAACTCCACTAATGGAAGCTTTGCATCCCAACTCCCTTGAAAATCTAGCACACAAGCTCTTAACATATCCTCTAATATTTGAATAACCCTTTCTGATTGCCCGTCACTTTGTGGATGAAATGTTGTACTGAATGCAAGTTTTGTTCCCATGGCACTGTGTAAGCTCTTCCAAAATGTAGATGTAAACTTAGGATCTCTGTCAGACACTATTGAAACTGGCACCCCATGTAACCTGACTATCTCTTTAATATATTGTTGAGCATACTGGTCCATATTGTATGTGGATTTCACTGGAAGAAAATGGGCTGATTTAGTTAATCTATCAACAATCACCCATATGGAATTATACCCCTTTTGTGTTCTAGGTAATCCAAGCACAAAGTCCATTGTAATGTGCTCCATTTCCACTCTGGAATCAATAAAGGCTTCAACAACCCTGATGGTCTTTGATGTTCAATCTTAACTTGTTGACAAGTTAGACATTCAACCACAAATTTTGCTATATCTCTCTTCATTTTAGGCCACCAATAATGTTGTTGTAAGTCCTTATACATTTTTGTGCTACCTGGGTGTACTGAGTAAGGAGTAGTATGAGCTTCTTCTAAAATATCTCCTTTCATGGCCTTGTCAAAAGGCACACACAGTCTCCCTTTATATCGAATAATCCCATCATCAGTAATAGAGAAGTCTGGCCTCTTTCCAACCTCAATCATTCTTTTCAATCTACACAAATGTGTGTCCACCTTTTGACCTTCTCTAATTCTATCTTGAAGTACAGGTCTCAACACTAAGGCTGACAACAAACACTTTTTCCCTTTAGGTACAATTTCAAGCTCTAATCTCTGCAAATCCAGTAATATTGACTTTTGTATAACAAAAAGAGAAGACGTGGATTTTCCTGCTCATGCATCTGCAACCATTCGCTTTACCAGGATGATAGTTGATCACACAATCATAATCCTTCACAAGTTCTAACCATCTTCTTTGTCTCATATTCAACTCTTTTTGGGTAAAGAAGTACTTCAAACTCTTATGATCTGTGTATATCTCACACTTCTCACCATACAAATAATGTCTCCAAATTTTCAAGGCAAAAACCACAGCAGCAAGTTCCAAATCATGGGTTGGATAATTCTTTTCATATTCCTTCAATTGCCTTGAAGCATAGGCAATAACCTTCCCATTTTGCATCAAAACAGCACCCAAACCATTTTTTTGAAGCGTCGCTATACACCACGAATCCACCAATTCCAGTTGGAATGGTAAGAACAGGAGCTGTAGTCAATTTTTGTTTCAGTTCTTCAAAACTTCTTTCACAAGCATTGGTCCACAAGAACTTCACATTCTTTCTTGTCAACATTGTCATTGGAGTTGCTATCTTTGAAAACCCCTGAACAAATCGTCGATAGTACCCTGCTAATCCCAAGAAACTCCTTACTTCTGATACATTTGTTGGTGTTGGCTACTTAATGACAGCTTCTACCTTGCCGATCAACAGAAATACCATCCTTTGATACTACATGACCTAGGAATACCACTTGTTCAAGCCAAAACTCACACTTTGAATTTAGCATACAACTGTTTTTCTTAAGAACTTGCAGCACAATCTTCAAATGTTCCTTGTGCTCTTCTTTATCACGTGAATAATTAGGATGTCATCAATAAACACAATCACAAATTTATCGAGATATTGCTTGACACCCTATTCATTAGATCCATAAAAGCTGCAGGGGCATTGGTTAAACCGAAAGGCATCACTAGAAATTCATAATGTCCATACTTGTTCGGAATGCAGTCTTTGGTATGTCTTCTTCCTTGATCTTCAATTGACGATACCAGAACGCAAATCAATCTTAGAAAATACAGATGCTCCCTGCAATTGATCAAACAAATCATCTATTCTTGGAGTGGATACTTATTCTTGACTGTTTCTTATTCAGCTCTCTATAATCAATGCACAACCGCAATGTACATCCTTCTTTTTCACGAACAACACAGGTGCTCCCCAAGGAGAATAACTAGGGCGAATAACTAGGGTGGAGGTAAAAATTTGACTTGTAAAATTGGGGTTTTTTAAATTTGAAATATGAAAATACAAAAACAACATCGAGTAGCGAGGGCGAGGGTGGCGTGGTGTTTTTTTTAAGAAAATTATAGAGCAAAAACTAGGGTTTTTTAGATTATGCGTCATAAAGTAGAAAACACAATAGGGATATTAGCGAGCTGGTATGGTGAACATATATTTAGAAAAGACTAGGGTTTATTAGACTTTACATCCTTAAACACAGAACAAAAGTTCGACACTAACGATAGGGTAGGAGTAGCCTTGGATTTGTGTTGCTAAAATTTTATTAGCAAAAATTACGATTTCTAGGGTTGTACATCATAGAACACTAAATACAAGAGAGAGTACCGAAGGATGAGTGTGGCTTGTGTTTGTACTGTGAAATTTTCAGTACCAAAATTAGGACTTTTTGATTTTACATCATGAAATACATAACCTAATAGAGAGAGTAGCGAAAGGATGGTGGTGGCATGGTGTTTTTATGGTGAAACATGATTTCGCCAAAACTAGGGTTTTCTATATTCTATATTTTATAATAAAAAACATATGAGAGATGTTAGTGGGAGGGTGTAGGTAAAAATTTGACATGTAAAATTGGGGTTTTTTAAATTTTGAATATGAAAATACAAAAACAACATCGAGTAGCGAGGGGCGAGGGTGGCATGGTGTTTTTTTTAAGAAAATTATAGGAGCAAAAACTAGGGTTTTTTAGATTATGCGTCATAAAGTAGAAAACACAATAGGGATATTAGCGAGCTGGTAGGGTGAACATATATTTAGAAAAGACTAGGGTTTATTAGACTTTACATCCTTAAACACAAAACAAAAGTCCAACACTAACGAGAGGGTAGGAGTGGCCTTAGATTTGTGCTGTTAAAATTTTATTAGTAAAAATTACGATTTTTAGGGTTGTACATCATAGAACACTAAACCAAAAGGAGTACCGATGATGGGTGTGGCTTGTGTTTGTACTGTGAATTTTCAGTACCAAAATTAAGACTTTTTGATTTTACATCATGATACATAACCTAATAGAGAGAGTAGCGAAAGGATGGTGGTGGCATGCTGTTTTTATGGTGAAACATGATTTGCCAAAACTAGGGTTTTCTATATTCTATTTTTTATAATAAAAAACATATGAGAGATGTTAGTGGGAGGGTGGAGGTAAAAATTGACTTGTAAAATTGGGGTTTTTTTAATTTTGAATATGAAATACAAAAACAACATCGAGTAGCGAGGGCGAGGGTGGCGTGGTGTTTTTTTTAAGAAAATTATAGGAGCAAAAACTAGGGTTTTTTAGATTATGCGTCATAAAGTAGAAAACACAATAGGATATTAGCGAGCTGGTAGGGTGAACATATATTTAGAAAAGACTAGGTTTATTAGACTTTACATCCTTAAACACAGAACAAAAGTTCGACACTAACGATAGGGTAGGAGTAGCCTTGGATATGTGTTGGTAAAATTTTATTAGCAAAAATAGGATTTTTAGGGTTGTACATATAGAACACTAAACACAAGAGAGAGTACCGAAGGGATGGGTGTGGCTTGTGTTTGTACTGTGAAATTTTCAGTACCGAAATTAGGACTTTTTGATTTTACATCATGAAATACATAACCTAAGAGAGAGAGTAGCGAGGATGGTGGTGGCATGCTGTTTTTATGGTGAAACATTATTTCGCCAAAACTAGGGTTTTCTATTTCTATATATTATAACAAAAAAACATATGAGAGATGTTAGTGGGAGGGTGGAGGTAAAATTTTAACTATAGAAATTGGGGTTTTTTTAATTTTGAATATGAAAATACAAAAACAACATTGAGTAGCGAGGGCGAGGGTGGCGTGGTGTTTTTTTTAAGAAAATTATAGAGCAAAAACTAGGGTTTTTTAGATATGCGTCATAAAATAGAAAACACAATAGGGATATTAGCGAGCTGGTAGGGTGAACATATATTTAGAAAAGACTAGGGTTTATTAGACTTTACATCCTTACACAGAACAAAAGTTCGACACTAACGATAGGTAGGAGTAGCCTTGATTTGTGTTGCTAAAATTTTATTAGCAAAAATTACGATTTTTAGGGTTGTACATCATAGAACACTAACTAAACACAAGAGAGAGTACCGAAGGATGAGTGTGGCTTGTGTTTGTACTGTGAAATTTTCAGTACCAAAATTAGGACTTTTTGATTTTAATCATGTAATACATAACCTAATAGAGAAGAGTAGCGAAAGGATGGTGGTGGCATGGTGTTTTTATGGTGAAACATGATTTCGCCAAAACTAGGGTTTTCTATATTCTATATTTTATAATAAAAAACATATGAGAGATGTTAGTGGGAGGGTGTAGGTAAAAATTTGACATGTAAAATTGGGGTTTTTTAAATTTTGAATATGAAAATAAAAACAACATCGAGTAGCGAGGGGCGAGGGTGGCATGGTGTTTTTTTTAAGAAAATTATAGGAGCAAAAACTAGGGTTTTTTAGATTATGCGTCATAAAGTAGAAAACACAATAGGGATATTAGCGAGCTGGTAGGGTGAACATATATTTAGAAAAGACTAGGGTTTATTAGACTTTACATCTTAAACACAAAACAAAAGTCCACACTAACGAGAGGGTAGGAGTGGCCTTAGATTTGTGCTGTTAAAATTTTATTAGTAAAAATTACGATTTTAGAATTGTACATCATAGAACACTAAACATAAAAGAGAGTACCGAAGGGATGGGTGTGGCTTGTGTTTGTACTGTGAAATTTTCAGTACCGAAATTAGGACTTTTTGATTTTACATCATGAAATACATAACCTAAGAGAGAGAGTAGCGAAAGGATGGTGGTGGCATGCTGTTTTTATGGTGAAACATTATTTCGCCAAAACTAGGGTTTTCTATATTCTATATTTTACAATAAAAACATATGAGAGATGTTAGTGGGAGGGTGGAGGTAAAAATTTAACTTATAGAAATTGGGGTTTTTAAATTTTGAATATGAAAATACAAAAACAACATTGAGTAGCGAGGGGCGAGGGTGGCGTGGTGTTTTTTTTAAGAAAATTATAGAGCAAAAACTAGGGTTTTTTAGATTATGCGTCTAAAATAGAAAACACAATAGGGATATTAGCGAGCTGGTAGGGTGAACATATATTTAGAAAGAACTAGGGTTTATTAGACTTTACTCCTTAAACACAGAACAAAAGTTCGACACTAACGATAGGGTAGGAGTAGCCTTGGATTTGTGTTGCTAAAATTTTATAGCAAAAAATTAACGATTTTTAGGGTTGTACATCATAGAACACTAACTAACACAAGAGAGAGTACGAAGGAATGAGTGTGGCTTGTGTTTGTACTGTGAATTTTCAGTACCAAAATTAGGACTTTTTGATTTTAATCATGTAAATAACATACCTAATAGAGAGAGTAGCGAAAGGATGGTGGTGGCATGGTGTTTTTATGGTGAAACATGATTTGCCAAAACTAGGG
>JAGSPU010000744.1:0-24800 GCA_019321725.1 Paulownia fortunei
TTAGGGCATTGGACATCCTACTCTAACAATCTCCTATTTGCCCTTGCTTCAATTAGCCATGTATCTAAGGTCCATCTTCTCAAATTGTTCGTCAAATATCTTTTATGTTGAGGGCTTAGTAAGTAGGTCTGCTACATTTTTTAATGAGGCAACTCGATCAAAAATGACATCACCTTTATCAATGATCTCTCTGATCAAGTGATATCGTCTCATTATGTGCTTGGACCTTTGATGAGATCTTGGCTCCTTTGCTTGTGTAATGGCTCCATTGTTATCACAATAAATTATAATTAGATCAATAATGGATAGAACTACACCCAACCCTTGGATGAAATTTCTTATCCAAACAGCTTCTTTTGTTACATCTGATGCAATAATATATTCAGCTTCAGTAGTAGATTCTACAGTCGTGTCTTGTTTGGAATTCTTCCAACTGACCGCACCACCATTCATGGTGAATATATATCTAGACATGGACATTCAGTCATCTATATCGAACTAAAAACTAGAGTCTATATATCCCTCCAGTTTTAGTTTTCTGTTGCTATATATCAAAAGATATCCTTAGTCCTTCTCAAGTACTTGAGGATTATTTTAACGGTTTTCCAGTGTTCTTCCCTAAATTGGATTGATATCTGCTCATGACACTTAGAGCATGATGTAACACCTCCATTACTATACAACTATATATATAATATAATTTTACATAATAGAACCTGTGTGCATGCATATAATATTTTTTTTGTAACACTTGAAGAAAAGATAAATCACTTATTATATGCACAACCCTGTTTAAAGTATTTTCTCACACATGTCATGTATATAGCAAGATCAGTATTTATATAAAAGCACAACACCTACAATGATCACAATATTTACATACTTATTTATAGTAAAGTTTTAAAAGCGAAATATAGTACCAGTCTAAAAATATAATACAACAAACTTAAAATATAACAAGCCAACAAAATAGCCCAACAGGTCGTCATCCATGTACACACTCCCTCAGACACCTGCAGGAGCTTCAACAGCCGCCCAACCAGTAAAAGATGCTTCAAGTATCGTCTTACTCACCTATAATGCATAAACTATATGAGCTAATGTTTAGCAAGTAAAGATTATGCATATCAAAGAATAATCTACAATATCAAGTCATGCATCTCAAAATGCTATGCCCATAATGCAATTTTATGCATCAAAATATTTCTCTCAAAATTATTTCTTTCTTGGGCGCCTGACCAATGCTACTATCACATGCACCAGAAAAGAGCTCTGTACACCACCATGATTCAACGGCCAATGATCATATAAGCATACAAATCCATGCATACTCATACGCATGTAAATCCATGCATACTCATACACATGCAAATCCATGCATGCGAACCTGTAAATCCATGCATAAAACCATACAAATCCATGCATGCTTCAGTGCACTAGTAGTGGTCAGCAAAATTTTTTTTTTCTCTGAATCATGTCGTGCAATGCAAGATTTATCACAATACTCATATATGATGCATGCACGTGCCAATGATAATGCCCATGTATGTATGCTCAATGGAGAGCCCTCTACTATGCACATATAATTTATGATATTACATATAGTTCACACATCTATTATGTCTATGCATTGTAGTTGTAAATGAATCTTTACTTACCTTTCACTTGGTTGGTGGCTTAGTCTAAATTTGTTTAGTATTCCTCTCCAACCTTAGATACAAAATAGCCTATAATATTACCCAACATCAAGCACCATTCCTAATTTGGCAAGTTGAAAGTACAAAATCTTATACTAAGACCTTAAACACCAAGCTATTTAGCTAACAATCAAGCTTTCACAAACTAGAAACCAATATAGTCCCTCAAATACTTTAATTTCTCATCTTAAATACATGAAAATATCATGTAATTGAAGTATTATAACTCTAATAGCATGTACCTAATTGTTAATACTCAATAGCAACATGTCTAGGTTGAAATATGCTAAGTGATTAAATGGGACAGATTCATATTTTCATATTTTCCTACTGTCCAATTTAGTTGCATGCTAACTTTGACATCCTTAAGCATATCCAATCACTCCCAAATTTTTACCACACTTAGATAACATGTAGAGAAATGTAATCATATTTTATAATATCCAAAATCACTGATTTACCTCAGCAAAACCAGCCTAATTATCACAGCACAGAAACTGTAAATTTTATCATGATAGTTTTGGGTATCTCTTTAAAAATCAAACCATATGTCAATTTATAACCTCTCCAAACTTACATACATCACCGAAACTCATATATAAATACATATATGGTGAAATATATAGGTTTTAATCAAAGTTATTATACATGTATAAAGCTTTAAAAACAAAACTTACAAGTGTATAATTTCTATCCCTAGTGATTTATATTTGGATTTTGCAACTAAATATCCTTCTTTTGTGAATTATAAGACCATAGATAACATCCTAACATGATTATAAACAATAATAGAATCTTTAAAAATCATAAACCCTCAAACAATTTAAGAATTAAAATCAAAACATAGGCTACGCTCACCTGTGCAGAATTTTAAGTCTCTACTTGCTTCTCCTTACTTCCCTTTGCTTCCTTCACTTTTTCTTCACTTGGAACTCACTTGGGAGCAACTTATAAAATTTCATATGGAGTTTTTGGAGGTGAAATAGCTCAGAAAATAGTTTTTGGGTCGTGGTTCAAGGATATAAACGAAGAAAGGTTGAGGTGGTAGCTTGATATGGCAAAACTTGAGATGGCAAGGCTTGAGGTGTCAAGTGGTGGTTCAAATATGATGTTACACACATCTTATACAATTGTAATCTAGTGTTTCTTATTATTAATTTATATATTTTAATTTTTGTATGATCGGATAATAAATTCTACCCTAATTTCTTAGCCGTTCATTCGATCTCTAAACCGATTGGCATTCGATTCTTAAATGCTTGTCATGTTTGCATTTTTAAAATCATATGAACATATGGACCTTGTAATATGATACTTAAATCACATTATATCATGTCCAATATCCCAAGTATGTTAATTTACAAATTATACTATTGAAATAACTTGATCAAATCAAATTAAACCGTATAAACTTACTAGTGACATTTTTAACACTTCTAAAAATTATAACGTGTAACCTAGTAATATTCATCATATTGATACCTAATTTTCTTCTTATCCCAATGTAGAATTGACCATTTAGGTTAGGGGATTGAATAATCAATACCGTGCGAAAGCTTCAAAATTAAGTTTAATGATTAAGAACGCTGTATAAAATAAAATGAATTATATGATATCAATATAAATGAAAATAACACACAATTATTATGTAATGCATAAATCATATTTGGCTACGTGAGTAGTGAGAGGCTCGGGTATCACATATGATGCACATGAGAGTTTTAAAATTTATAAAGCAAGAATCAAGTATTTTCATGATAATAAAATTTCAAGAAAAATATCTGGGGTTGGTCAAAACATTTAGCTTTAAAATTCTCAATTGCATTTGTTTCCTAGAAAATTAAGATCAAGGAAAAGTGGTTCTTTTGTTGTACAAGAAGTGTATCCTTATAGGGCGATTGACATTGAAAATCCTAGAAATCGTAACGTATTCAAAGTAAATGGACAAAGACTCAAACCGTTTCTAGAGAATCAATTTTCACAAAAAGAAATTCTTTTTCTTTCTAACCCTTGTTATGATTCGTGTATATATATACTTATTTTCATTAACTTATTTATTTTGTAGGCTTTCTTTCTTTTATTTTTCTTTCTTTTCCTGGGTAAGTGGCAGATAATGGTATTCCATGGCTAGTAAAGTCAATTCTTCTAACTTTCAAGAAATGATTTTCTTTTCTACCTAAAAATACAATTTTAAAAATTTATAAAATCAGGATTGAAAGATTAAGGATGCTTATGCACAAGGGCATCCCAAGGGACATAGGATTAATAATTAAAGCAAAAGTAAGAGTAGCAGATGAGTTTTCGTATGAATCTTAAAACTTGCTTACTAAATACATGTCTAGTTTTGGTAAAAATACATATTCAAAAAAATGAAGGGTAAAAAAAATATAAGTTATAAGTTCATCACAAATGTGCTCGATACACTTGTAATACAAGATGTCATTCCTTAGGAATGGTTTTTAAAAATAAAGAAGATAAAATTCAATTCATTATGGATGGATTGAGTAAGGAGTCTTTAGATGATATTATATTGACTCTTGAAATGCATTCATGTGCATTAGTACATCATGCAATTCTTGATTTATGAAATTACTTCCAAGATGAATATGAGTGTTATAGATTTGAGAATCTAATATTAAAAGACCTTGTTGCCAATTTATAAGAAAATTAAATGGGAAGCATATCCTCGACCCATAGAGGGCATTTAAGTCGTTACTGGATATAAAATCAGAGAAACATGTGAGCCACAATCAAAACTACATATTCATTCATGGGTAAATAGATAATTTTTAAATTTTGTGTGTTCTTATTTTTAATATTTTAGACAAAAGAAAAAAACATGCAATAAAAGCATTCTCTGTTCATGCCTCAATAAATAGCATCGTACTCACTCCATTTTTACACAATTCACTTTTAAAAAAGAAAAAAAAAGAAAATGAAAGTCTCTTCCACTCTCAAGTTCAACTGTATTTGTATCTTTTGTGAATCCAATTATGGGAAAAATGGTAAGTTTATAGGGACAGCCAATAACCTTGGTAGAATTTTAGCAGAAAGAAAAATTTATTTAGTATATGGGGCAGACAGTCTGAGGTTAATGGGGAGTGTTGCTACTTCTGCTCATATAGAAGGAGTCAAAGTTTTATGAGTTATCCCAAAATCTTTAATAGTACAGAATATCATCGGTATGACCATTGGACATGAGCTAAAAATTTCACATATTCAGGAAAAAATGCCTAATATGTTAAATAATATAGATGCATTCATCAGTCTACCTGGTGATTTTGGTATACAGGAGGAATTATTCCAAATTATCTCTTAGGCACAACTCAAATTCACCAAAAACCTATAAGTATTCTTAATGTTAATGGTTTCTATGATAGTTTGCTATCTTTTGATCATGCTGTGGAAAAAAAATTTATTTCACAGTCTGCGAAATGAATCCTCATTTCTACTCAGACACCTCACCAACTGATTGATCAACTTCTAGCATATGTGCCAGAACCTGATCCAGCCTTAGCCTATGTGGATTGGTACAACAAGGACAGTGATCGAAAATACAAAATGAATTAGACTCTTAGCCCGTGAAATTTACCTTTAATGGTTTCAACTAATATTGTATTTTATGTTGTTTCAACTTTATTTTTTTCAATAAGCTATATTTAGGTGATATTTTTTAAACTTTGCTTTTCTATCTATTTTCAATAATAGGAATAATGTCTCGATTAGGTTGGGAGAGGGGATAGTTGATATCATGTTTTGTGTGTTCAATGTGTTTTTTTTAGTTTTTTTTTTAATTCAAGCGTATTTTCTTTTGGATCCATTGAAATCATAAGGCTGGCCAGAGTAAAGGGTAATCTTTTGACACTTTTAAGACGTACCCTTTTTTTTTTTTTTGCATAACAAGGCATTTTGTGAAGTTTTTAGCTGAAATTTTGTGAATTATCAAAATATAATTGCAATCCTCATTTATTAGAGTCCAAGGGTACTATCATAAAAAAAAATTAGTCTTATGCACATCTTAAGCCTTGTGGAAAGAATGGTTGCGATACATATAATTAAAAATTCAGATAATGTTAAAGTGTTTACTTTTTAATATTCACATCTTTTGTGAATAAGTGGAGAGTTTGAGAAAACAAGCATTCTAAACTTTAATTGATCATTTGAACTGGTTTCATTTCAATTTGAGATGCTTATGTGGAGAAATGAATTGGGTGAACCTGTGTAGTTATCTATTTCTATTAAAATATTTCTCTTTATTGCTAGTGATGTGAGTATAATTATAAATCCTTCTTTTGATCTTTTGTTATCATGCGAGTCATGTTGTATAAAAAAAATCACGATTTTGTTTTTAGCTTAACCGATAAAATTTTGAGGCATATTTTTGGGTAAGATAGACTAGGTATTTCAAATTTTGTAACTACCTATCTTATGCTCATTTTTAGTTTGAATGCTTATCATAAATCATTTAAGCTATTTTCTTGAGTGTTTTAATTATTTTTCAACTCCATGAGTGAACATCTTTCCAACTTAAATGACAAATATTTACCTATGAGAATATGGAGTTGAAGGCTTTTTCATATTGATTTTGAAGTTATATGTATCTTGGTCTGTCGAATAAAAAGTTGGCTTAGTGTATATAAGCACAACTTCTTTTGGAAATTATGAAAAAAAAAATCTCGATAGCATCTATGATCTCTGACAAATAATTGTTTGTGATTGTTAGACTATTTTATAGGTTTCTTTTAAATTATGATCATCATGCCATGTTTTTTATTTTTATTTTTATTGCATTTCACTACATTATAATTACTAGGGACTAGTAATAAGCTAGTTGGGGAGTGTGATGAACATTCAAAAGTGTACAATTGATTATAATTTATAAAATTATTTTCACTTTGAAATTTTCAATAGAATTCCCAATTAAATCATTTTTGTGTATCAGGAATAAAATAAAAAATCAATATAAAAAAATGAGATTTAAAAGTTTATCTTATTTTGTGCAAGTTTTAGAGAAACTAACATAACTTTTGATTCCGAAATAGTTTTGGGTTAATTTTTGAAACTATGGATTGATAAGCCTTTCATCTACAAGTTTATGTAAACTTTGAATACCATACTAAATGTGTAAGGTTCAAAGAAGTTGGCTTACAAGTGGTTATACAAAATGAATCACCAAAAATTCGGATCAGAGTTAAAACTAATCCTGACCTATTTTACTAATTATGTTATATCTCTTACACCAAAATTGATTCAAACTAAAATTTAGATATGTTATACATAAGAGATAGATAAACAAGTTTTTTGAATATAAGATGGTGAGGAAATATGTAAAAATGGTCAATAAACATGCTACAATATGCTACTAATGTTGAAAGATGGCTCTTGAACATGATTTGGTAATTTGACTATATTTTTCTTATTTGATAGCCAAATTTGATAAATAACATATGTAAATATATCAGAAAAGAAAGATCTACAACTTTTAGTCTTTACCCATCATCAAAATCTAGTTGTATTCGATCTAAAAATTCAATTTAATCGAGTAGGTAAAAATTTAAAGGATTTGGTATAACAACTTAACAATTCTTGAGAATTAGTATACCATTTGATTGTTTAATTCCCCTATTATATGTTTGACCTATTATATACTCTAAGCACTATAAATAGGTCATGTATTGAGCTTGTAAGAGTGAAGGGGTAGAGGGGAATTTGTTTTTTATTGTTGTCATTCTTTAGGTTAAGTTTTTTAGTAGTAATGTAAGTTTTTGAGTAGTAATAGAAATGTATTATATAGTTTCTCTTTTATTTTAGTCTTTTCTACTTTCATTATATCTTTCTAAATTTTATTTTGTTGAGGAGAAAGGGTGAACTTCTTGATAGAGGAAAAGAAACGGTTATAAATGTAGAAAATATTTAAGTGTGTTGTATTATTGTTTTAATTTTTTTATCTAAACTCCACTTATTTTGTGGTGATTTTTAATTTATATATCACTAATGGCACAACAAATACTTGGGTTCATTTAACTAGACGTTTGGTTTTACTACACCAACCGCAAACGTTAAACCTTAATTTGTTGTAGACAAAGGTATGCATAAATACTTGATCTCATTAACAAGTGTTGGCATTAAGAGATAATTTTCATATAGTAAGATAATATTATGATTACCTTATTGCATGAGATATTTGATAACATATTTTCATTGGAACCTTCATTATATATGAATTCCAATAGTGATAATTAAAAGGGGTAAAAAAAATAAATAATCATTCCTCTATCCAAAATTTAAGAGCGGATCCCTAATCCTCAATACTTTTATTACTTTAGTTTTTTTTTTATTTATAGCATATATAATTTTTTATATAATTTAAACCACATAAAGCCCATCTTTTTTTTAAAAATATATTCGTGAAATTTTCAAACAAATTCCCTTTAAATCGAATTCGGACTCACGAGAAATTTGTTACTTGACACAACTTGCACTTTTATTACAACCTTAAAGTTGTAGCATCCACTATTAGAATAAATGTATTTTCATTTGACACACTTGTAAATAATACGTAATTCATATTTCTGAGCTCTTCAAGTGATCTAATCAACAAAAATTCTTAATCATAAAATTTTCAGAAAAAATAGAGGTATATAGTACTACCTATAAAAATTATTTTATTCGAAAGTTAAAATAATATGGAAACTCCGTTTTTTTCAATCAAAGATTCATTAAAGCAAGATTTGATGTGCTTAAAATATTAAAATAATACTTTAGCTGACAACAAGTCAAAAAACTACAAGAAATCATTCGTACTAATTATTGGTTGAAAGATAAAAAATTAAAGATATTGTGACAAAAGATATGATACTAGAGAAGGAAATTTTGTTGAAGAAAAAAGTGAGCCCTAGCCATTTTATGTGGGAAATGAATTTATCCTTAAAATTTTATCGAAACCCAAACAAACAAAAATTTGTAGGAAAAAAATTTATAAAATACTTTAAGCGGCAGTGCCTTGGGGGGCTTTATCCCTAACAGAAACCTCCAAGCCACACACGAGGATAAATAGAAGAGGTAGAGGCAAAGCATCCTCACCCTAGCATTAGTGCGATAGAGAAAAAACCTCTTTACCTCTATAATTAGTGCGGTAGAGGAAAGGTTTCATCGCCCCCAACACTTAAAAATGAGAAAAGCTCCCTCGACTCAACATTTGTAAGATCGAGGTGAAGTCCTTTTAACCTAACTTTTATTGAGGTAGAGAAAAAACTCCCTTCACCAAATGCTTGGATGAGGGAGAAATTCCATCATGATGCATAAAATCACATGACAAGCACAAGCCCAGGGTGCCACCACCCTTCTAATTTGCAATTCAGTAAGCACTTTTACCATGAAAAAGACCATGCAAATATGAGCCCACCTAAAAGTTGATAGCTTGCGAGGAGTTGAGTTTTGAGGTATTGGATTCATACCACATCAATATCCAAACTCTGATACCATACTATATTTAAGCATACATCTCAATACCAATAAACAATTGGGGAAAAATCATATTTTTCATTCCTGTCCTTTACCACTAATTCGGATTTTGTCCCTCTCATATAACGACTAATAATTTCAGTCCTTAAACTGTCATAACCTTTTTTTACAGTTTTCATTCCCTACTATTAAATTTGAAGTTATTTTGAAACAGAATTACTCATGTTCCAAACATACGTAAGCATGAAGTGAGGGTTTCTAACCCCCATTTCAAGCTTGAATCTTCAACTAACAAATTTTATCTCAAATCCCTCATTCGAAAATCCTATGCTATGTTTGGTTCTATTTTTCCAAAAACATTTTCTTTCTCTCAAGAGGAAAACAATTTTGGGAAAATACATTTTTATTTCCTCAAAATACTTATTAATCATTATTTTAATTAAATAATTATATATCCTCCTATACTTCCCACTAATTACAAGAAAATAACATTGACAAGATTTACAGTAAAAAATATCTTTCATAATATATAACATTCCTAACAAAACATCAAAACACATCCTTATTCTCCATATGTTCCCCAATTTCATTACTCAAAATACATTCCCCAAGATCTTTTTCCCAACACCAAATAGAGCCCTAACTTTCCAACATAAAATCGAACAAATCCCCAACTGTTGCTAAAATATTCCACCCCAATTCAATAAAAAAAACTCACTTTCTTCATGTTTTCATGCATTTGAAAAGGAAATCCCCTAATTTTCAAAACTCTAATTTTACAAAAATCGTAAAAGGTTGGTTCATTTTGGCCAATTCATGGAGGAATTACCCAAGAAGCAGCAAGCATACTCTGATTTCACTCTAGATTTTGGTAAGGACTTTGGTCTTTTTCATTTTCCATTATAGTTTGAGATGTTTTGACGTATTTTTTATGTAATAGTATAAATTTTTTGTTTGTGTTTTGAATGAACAGACATTAATTATTTTTTTATTCAATAGAATACCTTATTTCCTATTTATGTTTCTTTGACTACACCTGAGTTATGTTTTGTGTTTGGATGTTTAGGGAATTTAATTAAAGTTTGTACATTGATTATTAGATTATATACAAGGTGTTTGACAATTTGATTATTGTTTTTTAATTTCTTGAGGACATTACATTTATAAGTTGTATTTGTGTGATTTATTCCTTAATTTGATGCTCATTAATGAATTTGTGAATTAAATTTAATGGTGCATTATCAAATTAAAGTATTTTTGTATCTTGTTGTATTTGGTCCCATAAAACAAATTAACGCATTGCTTTTGGCAGGCACATACCCTTTCTAGGTTGTTTTTGGTCCATGATGTTATCAATAGTAGCTCAAATCCACATCTTCAGATAATTGATTGGTGGTTATGCCATCTTTACTCTATGTTTCTCTTCTTTACTTGTTGGATGTCGATGTATGATAGCTTGTCCTATTTTTTTGGTGAATTTAGTTTCACAACACACTCCCTTGCCCTTAGTTTTTGTTTATTTGTTCTTTTGAACAGAGGGAAGACCCCAGATGACAGGAATATTGAAAGAAAAGGAGGAACAATAAATTGATTTGGTGCGAAAGTGAACAGGGTTCTCTTATTGCTCAAGTGCCCAAACTAATGCCTAAGATACTGGTAGGAACCAAAACTATAAAAAAAAGTGAGAGTTTAAGGATTGAAACTGTAAGTGGTGATGTTAGGGATGAAAATCGAATTAGTTGTAAAGTATAGGGACAAAAATGTAAGTCCTACTAATTGGTGATTTCTTGAAAGGCTTTCTACCTTGGCTCTTAGGGGAAAATATGAGACATTTGAGAAACATAAAGCAAGATATAGACAATTTTGAATATAAATGGGCATAAAATTCCCAAAACTAAGGATGCATTATTTACGTTAAAATGCAATCATGCGCCAAGGGAGAGAGAACCTAAAAATCATACCTAGTCACCAGTAGTTGGTGTGACCACCATTTGTATAATAAAATATTAAGTGGGGTTGAAACATTTGCAACTTATGAATAACAATTATTTCAATTAATTAATCTAATTAATTAATCCGCTAGAAATCAACTCCTTAATTTCAATAACCTCATTATCCATGAAAACACCTACCAAGTAGTCATGGCAAACTAGTCTTAGGTGAAATAGCGAGTAAACTTATTTCAGTTGCGAGTACCATAAACGTATGGTCCTTTCGACAATTAATCTCCTGATTGAATCTAAGACATAGATTATAAGTCGAAACACTAAATGATTCAATAACTGTGATTCTAATTCAAGTTCTAATGATTCTTGATGAATCACAATTCATACTGCCTTAACCAAGGTTTTTGAATCACGAACTATGAAAACACAGGAAATTTTCTTATTTAAAAAGACAAGTGTCGAATTCTATGTTAACCATTGACAAACCTCCATACACACTAGTGCAACACCCAACATACCCCCTTTGTGATTGTCAACCAATCAGAAGATATATCAAAGTGCTACAGGATGCACACAAGGCTACCATCGTGCCTCAAGTCTGAGAACTAGTCTTGTACTATCGCAACACAGAAATTCTTATTTTGACGGGCAAAAGCCTCCAACTAAAAATTTCTTGCGGGCCATGTTCGATGTACTTATTCCCTAACAAGCACTCACATACATGCACTTACGTCTCTACGCTAATGCCAATGAAATGTGACATCCTTGTCTCACGAGCATGCATCATATGTACGAGTCTTATTGAGCTATTTGATGTCCCATCTCAAAAAGCTCTCAACTCGAAACTTATTTAAGACTAAAACCTTAGAGGCATGTTCTATGATCGCCAGCATATCCGCGACCATACCCCGTAGCTAAATTTGGTCTAAGGACTTTATCTAATGTGCAGAAATAAAAAATGCAAGACATAAGATAAAGAAAATGCCTTTTTATTAATATGATTTTCAATAAGATTGTCTTTATAAAAAGAAAAGAGTATAATACACCCAATCTAATTAGGGCGTTGGGCATCCTACTCTAACACTCTGATGGTATAAGTTCCAGTCCCTGAATTCATGATAAACTCAATAATCTAAATTCAAAATATCCCAAAAAATTATCAACAAATCAAAGCTTATTATATGACGTTCAAAAGCAATCCAAATGAGAAAAATAGAAAAAAAAAGGGTCTACTTGATAATGGGCATACAATTAACATAGACATATATAAATACCTTCCATTGCCTTGCCTTCTCAAGCTCCATGATGTTGGAAATCTCCGGATCCACCTCTTCCAGCAGTGCATTCAACTGTTTTATCCACTGCCCAAATCGAAATTCAAGTTAAAAATAAGATCCAATCTATAACAACAACAACCTATATCTATTTCTATATCTATATTATTATAAAAGTGTGAGTGCTTATTTCAATTTTTGATCCAATATAAAAGTGTGAATGTTTCTTTCAAATTTTGATCCGACTAAAATACCCTTTTGATATTATTAGTTTTAATGGTAGTTATGTAATTTAATAATTACATAATTTTGAAAATAAATAATGCTTATTTTTTTAATTGGTCAATAAAGTTATAGGATAATTACAATAAGAGAACATCAACAGTTTAAGTCTAACTCTACTTTCATTTGTTTGATATTCCAAAACTATATGTGAAAATTATATATATAAGTAATTTACTTTTTATTTTCTCTTTTGTCCATTTATGTGTTCATGTTTCAATTCAATTATTTTGTTAAAGGAATTTTAAAAAATTAAAAAAAAATAGTTTAAATTTAAATAACAAAATTTAATTGTATTTAGAATTAATTAATAAATTATAAACTAAGATATGAAAATTATTTATAAAATTTGTAAAAAATTATAAAATTTATAAAAATTAAAATTTGATATTGTGGCATGGTTCGATAAACCGAAATAAAACACTAACTATAATAAAATAATATTGACAATATATATACATTGATATAATATCTTTCAAAATACATCATATCATTTATCCCAACAAAACATACACATTTTGCTTCTATACACATTGTACAAACTTACTTTTCAGAATATATTTTTCGAGAGCACTCTCCTCAAAATAAATGTAATGCCTAATTTTTTTCAATAGAATCAAATATGAAAAAAATAAATTGTATGAACCTTCATGCTGTATTACCACATTTCAAGATAAATATTTTAAAAATATATATATTACATTAAACAGAAAATAAATTTATACTACATTTACTTGTGTATTTATTGATCTTTTTACATATTATTCTACTGATCCAATTATAAAATTGATAAAAATGGAGCATTTTTAAAACTACATATAAGGGTTAAATGAAATTAACAACAAATATTTTTAAAGAAATCTAATAGAGATAAAATCTTATTATGTCTATATATTATTATAGTATTACAAAGCTATATATAGCAAATTTTCAGGTCGATTTCTTCTTTATTTTCATTTCTTACCAAAACTTAATTGTATTTGGAAATTATTATTTTTAGTTTAGTAAGTTAAAAGTAAAAAAAAAATAGTAAAAAACTAATTAATATATAAAATTAGACAAAAAAATATTTATAAAATTTGTAAAAATTAAATTCGATATTTGGTACAGTTCGATAAATTGGAACAAAAAATCAAAATCAAACTGAATATTGATTTTTTTATAAAAAAATTAAATATCAAATCAATTTTTTTTATCGACATGGTACATACCGAATTTTCAGTTTTAATTTGTCAATTTTTTTTAATCTCTAAGGAACAAGTATCACCTATAAATTATGAGTTGAAAGAGAGTTCATTGTTTTGTTGCATTTTCAACTATAATTTTTTTTTATAAAACCTTAATTTATATTTTTTCAAAATACTTAATTTGTCCATATTAATTTTCATTCATCTTCTTTTTTCTCGAGTTTATATTAAAATTACAATAAATAAAATTATAAAAATTAAAGGTATCATCATTTATATACACTAACTGCATGATTTTGAAGTTATTGATATTCATCAGTATGTCAATCTTGAAAAATAAAACGCAATCAACCATCAAACAAGATTTAGGTTTGTGTTATTGGAGTGATGATATTGCTAGCTCTACATGCATTTTTATTATCGAATATATGGTCGAGCTGCCTGAAATTTACCATGGAGTCAATAAGAGTGTATATTGTACACAACAGATATGAGAGTTATTTGGGATACATAGCAATGTCTAAAGATTTCAAAAGAAAAATAGAAACCTCAGTTAAACACAAGTTGCCGAAATTTTGAAAAGTTTGATTTTTTTTTGGAGAACATGAAAAAAAAATAGTTCATATGATCTTTCAAACATTTTTATTGATATAGATAATATGGACAATAATTTTTTAAGAGAGATACAAGATAAAATTTCAAAAGAAATAACTTTGAAAGATTATAAAGTATAACTAAAGCTAAATCCTGAACAACATAAAGTTTTTCTAATGATAATAGATTGAATACAAATGAGTAAGGGGTTTCTTTATTGATGGACCATGTGGAATATAAAAAAAAATTATACCATACATTGTTAACTCATTTTAGATCAAAAACTCAAAAAGTACTTATAACCGCAGTATCTAAAGTTGCTTTCGTAATAATGTCAGGTGGTAAAACAACACATTCTCCCTTCAAAATACCAATAGATGCAATTGAATCAAATCAGTGACTATGTCCAACCAAGTAGGGTTGCAGAGCTATTACATAAACCATAATTATTTTTATGGGATGAAGCACCAACGACAAAAACAATAACTATAAAAAATATTAATAAATTATTGAAAGACGTAATCGAAAATGTTGAAGATTTTGGTGGAAAAGTGGTAGTGTTTTGTGAAAATTTTTGACAAGTATTAACAGTTGTTTCTAAAGTAACAATCTATCAAACTATTTTTGCAAGTTTGGTAAAATCATATTTGTTGCCCAAAATAAAAAAAAATTATCAAGGAACATGAGTCGATGAATGATCCAAACTTCAGTGAGTTGTTACTTAGAATTGGAAAAGGTGAGGAATTAAGTAATACTAAAGGTAATATCAAAATTCGAAAAGATATGATTATTGAGTATGACAATGAATAAAACTCAATATTACGACTTATTAGAGTTATTTTTCCTACTTTAAATAAGAATGCTCATTCAACTCATTATATGACAAGGCAAACATCGAAAAGCAAGAACATTTAACAGTTTTGATGAAGTTATTGATGACATAAATTACTATTATAAAGAAAACATTTTGAACCCTTTAATCCCAAATCGTTTGCCTTCTACATAAATTGGTCTTGAAAAAAAATTGTCCAATAATTTTTTTTAGAAATTTGAACCCATAAAATGGATTGAGTAATGGTGCAAGAATGGTATGCAGAATTTCAAGAATAACGTAATTATTAGAGAAATTGTGTTTGGCCTACATATTGGAAGCTTTATATGTAGAGTGTCACTTTCGCTAGCTGAAAATGAAGTTTATCCATTTCAATTTAGACGTGGACAATTCTATATGAAACTTTGCTTTGTAATTGTAATGACAATCCAAAAAGCTTAATGACAAACAATTTCAAATATTGGTGTCTATTTACCTAATTCAGTGTCTTCTCAATATCAATTTTATATTGTTATCTCTAGAGGAACTTCAATATCTATAACCAATAGTTGATTAAATAAGACATCTCAAATGTAAGAAAAATATGTAGACTCAAAATATTGTGTACATACAAATTTTGAGTGTAGGTATAAATATTTTTTTCTTAAGTAATACATTATATATTATTAGTAGTAACTAATATATTGAAACATGATTCATTGTAATACAAAGTTTTGATACCTAACAATCATGTAATGTGAAGAAAATTGTAGCATACAAGTAATTAAACAAAAAAATAATTTGATTACTTATGATGGTCATACTCAATGAAAGTAGTTTAATAATATTAGGTATAAGTCATATGTACACTGAATAATCTATAAAAACTGATACATGTTAATCCTTAAATATTGGATATGTATTTTACTTAATTTTTAATACTGGACCCTAAATTTTTTACATAGTTCCACATGTATTCATCATTAAAGAAGAAATATAGCTAAAATGTAGTTTTATTTATGTTCATAAAATGGATATTTTTTAATATTAATTATCTATCTTGCTTAACATTTATATTTTTTCAATTTGTCAAATTTCTTCAATTTGTCAAATTTCTTCAATCTCTAAAGAACAAGAATCGACTGCAAAGCATGAGTTGGGAGAGAGTCTCTTGCTTTGTTGTAATGTCATATCGATCAATAATTAATTTATGAAATATTTTGGAATATTTTATTTTTTATTAATTATATTTTATTTAATATTTTATAATTTATGAACTATCTTATAATATCTTAATTTTACTCAAATAAGTTATTAAATAACATAATTAATTTATTAAAATCATATAAATTATGTGCAATGCACGTGTTACTTACTAGTGATACTAAAAATCTGAATAAATAATTAGAAACAGAGAAGAGTTTAACTGTTTACGATAACTCAGCAACTGTCTTTCTGGCTAGTAGCTTGATTGGCGCAAGAAGACAATTGGGCGAAAAATCAAGATTTATGAAGATCAATTAAAAGGTACACAGTGCAGGGATGAGAGTAGAGAAAAATGATAGCAAAATGGGATAAAAATGATAACAAACCATGTAATGAGGGGAAGAGGTGTTGGAGAGAGGACGAATGGAGGAGAGCCATCGGAGAACCATTGTCGTTTTCTCTTTTTGCATTTGCCACAAACTTAAGCTCACACCAACACTCACTATGTGTGTATGTGTGTGTTTGTTTAGTGGGATCTTTGCTGGGAGAGAGAAGAAGTGGGGTTGGTGGGTAAAGGGAGAACGCACAATCTGTTTTGTTTTGTGAATATATATATTGCATGCATATGTTCGTCGAGGTTTGGCAAGAAAATGATGGTTGTTGGTTTGGTGGTGGGCTCACAAAAAATCCAACATTTAACATGACATCAAAGTTGGTGCCTTCCTGCTTGCCCTAAAATTATTTCCATGTGGTTGGTAATAATATCATCTATTGAAATGAATGTGGTGGCATTATCAGAACTATAAAGTCCATGAACACTCAATACAAATTAACCATGTATAGTATTCGATATTTTCTGAATATGGATAGAGTAGATGTGTTTTTTCTAAGTATCCAAATTTCAAAGAAAAGAAAATGTAGATCTAATATCAGATAACAAAATTGGAGTATTCAATACACACTACAAGAATTTTATATTTTAGCGATGAATTTTTTTATCGCTAACAATGATATTTTCATTGTTAATATGAATTAGTGATGAAAATTTTCATTGTGACAGAGAAGAACATGCCCGCAGCACGACTAATAGCCCAAAACTTTTTTTTCTTAAAAAAAAATTAATTTAGGATCTACAAAACCAATTTAAAAACCTGAGCACTTTGATACCACAAAATGTAACGCCTACTAGTATTTTCTTAAATTATATATATGTGGAATTTAAACATGAACAGAGTTTACTCTTTTAAAGAAAATGCGGAAGATTTAAAACTCTCTCTGCGTAAAGGAAAACTAGGAATAATCATTTAACACTTATATAATACCAAGTTCTCAAAACTCCACGTAATGGAAATGCAAAAGAATTTAGTTTCAAAACATTCTCCTCTCAAAATCCTAAAAAAGTGAAACCAATAATCAAACAGGTCTAAAGATACTAAAACTGGAAGTTCATTTAATAACGTAAGATAATGAACAAGTCACAGCGTTGGGCCATCTCCTGAATGTCATCACCTGAAAATATATATATAACATGGAATGAGCTTTCAATAAGCTCAGTAAGTAACCCATGCATGAATGCATGCTTGTGAATGCTTGTTGTGTAAAACTTAACGAGTATCCCCCCATTTTTTAAAAAAAATGTAAAAAGTTTTTAATTTGAAAACCTTGGACTTGGACATCAACTTGAAAAAAAAAAGTTTGAACTTAAATCTTTGACTTGGAAATATTGAACTTGAACATTATTGTGGAAACTTTTGAATTTTTTATTTTATTGACCTAGTCGTGAGCTCACTTGGTGAGACATCTAGCTGATCAGGGATGCAGTGGGTCACCCTCTAGATGGAAATTTAGAAAATCTAATTTCTTAGTGGGCTTAAGGTCCAACTAGCCTTGCCATACACCCCAATTTTATGAGCCCATACAACAAAACTAAAAGGTAGCTAACAATATTAGCAATTGCATCCCCATGCAACCCTTAATCTATTTTGCCTCACATCTTCTCATACACCCTAATTTTATGAGCCCATATGGTACTAAGTGTCAAGCATTACCCATCAAACATCTATGTAGATGGAGCATCTAAACGTCCCATGACTCATGGCTAACGATAAAGACGAGTCGACCGTATGGGCATCTCAATTCTCAGTAGTGGTCACAGCTTGCCTACACTTAGCACATCCCATGACTCATGACCAACGGACTAAATGTGGTAGCGTATCGGCATGCCACTACTTTTGACGGAAGGCATGGATGATTGGTTCCCACCCAATATTGCTCATTTATGTTTGATATCGAACTAATAAAGGTTCTCAACTTAAAACATTTTCAAATAAGGGTCATACTAGATTTATTATATAAGGTCTCATCGTTTTCTTTTCTTTTTTATTTAATGTTTACTATCCTCACAATGACAAGCATACATCATAAGGTGACATTAAATAAACATAACATGTATCACATACATCCCAAAATAAATAGATGATCATGAGTCTTTAATCCTATGTGATCCACTCGAGCCAAAGTGGATCTAGGTCAATCTAAGGGTGATAATTAAAATGCAAATAGACCTATCTATTACATAAATATATCCCATATATTCATGGGCCTTGTTTTCTCACTTTTCATCCGTCTTCATTCAATCTTCTAGCAATGTCCGCCAAATTACAAAAGGATTAACCTCACCGCCTAATTCTACTCTCATTACATTTGCTAAAACTACAAGAAACCTTGGAACAATTCCAATGGGAGATACATAGGAGGGAGGTAAAAGTACATCAAGAATAAAACAGAGAAAGGTGAGAATCGTAGGCCTTATTTTAATTAAAAACCAAAAATAACCAAATATGCATAAAATTAAACCAATCACGTTGACCTAGGTTCCATGATCATCCAACTAGCATGCTTAACATAAATCATCACATGATAATGAAAATATATAAATTTACCGATTATGTTATATGCAATTTCTTTCAAAGTTGGGATTTTTATGAAAAATAATTTTTCAAGGACAACAGTTCAACAAGGTTGCTGCCCGTCTGGTGGCTGGGCAGACCACCCATCAGGTGGTTAGGTGCCCACCCGACATCACACATTAGGTGGTTGGGCGCCCACACATTGGGTGCCGACTGGTGACCCAACACTTGCATGTTGGGTTTCGGCTGCCCACCCGATTCACACATCGGTTGGCTAGGCGCTCGCACGTTGGGTGCTGGTGCCGGTCCAGCACGCCGGATGCCTGGTAGCCCACCCGACATCACATGTCGGCTAGTCTGCACTTCAATTTATTTTTTTTAAATGTCCAAGAATTCAAGATTTTCACAAAATCTTGATTTCATAATTTCTTGATCTCATCAAGAATTCTTGATTTCTTGATCTCATCAAGAAATTTTAAAAATATGATAAAAACTAATTTTCTTGATCAAGAAATCAACTTATTTGATTTTTTTATTTCTTGCCACATTTCAAGAAATTCAAGATTTCCCAAATCTTGAAATTCTTGAAAATCAAGAAATCTAATTTCTTAACTCATCTCAATTCTTAAAATATTTTAACATTTAAAATAATTAATAATATTAATCCCAAATAAAGAAATTAATTGATTCAAAACCAATCACACATATAAATATTTAATCTATCACATGTATTAAATAAACATAATCGAAAAGTATTAAGAACACACAAACCTTGGCTTTGATACCAAGGTTGGGTTCGCACGATTCCGGGACATGTAGACGTAGTGGAATTTAAAATTTTTCAAAAACATAAATATATATTACATCACATGTAATTAAAATGAATCCCGAAACCCTTTTGCGATTACTCAGTTGTGCGTTTTCTGATAGTTAAAGTAAGAAAGTTTCAAAAATCCTTACCTTGATTTGCACTCCGGCTGATGTAGGGATTGAAACGACTCAAATTGTTATCCCTGCATGAAAGTATCTCCATATTCTTTAATTCAAAACCCCTTTGATTGAAATTTAATTCGCTTCTAGGATACCAAATGTTATTCCTCTAACGGTATCCACACCTTGGATGCCCACTCGCAACCAAATCCTATATTTGTAGTTTTTGATTTGATAATTATGTCACATAACGATTTTATTTGGAACAAGAACACACTAACAATTAGTATTTTAGGTATTCAATTTAATTTTTAATTGAACAATTGAATCAATAATTAAACTAGATAAAAGGTTGGTGAACTTTTGGAGATTGAAAGGAATGAAGGGATGGATTTTTGGAGATGAAGAAAACGATTTTCTTCAAGAGAGATGGGCTGTTTTCCACATTTTTTTTTCTTAACAAAAATCTGCAATAAAATCCCCATAAAAAACTCCAAGAAGATTGCCAATAAAGGCTACCACAAGTCCTTTCCATATAGGACTCTTCTTCATTTCTTATCTCCAACTCTTTTAGTAAGTTTCCTTATCCAATAAGGACTTTCCTTTTTCTTATTACATCTTAAAAATTGAATTCCCAATTCAACTTCCTCTAGGAATTGGATTCCCAATGTAATTTTCTAATGGGCTTTCTACAACCCTATACCTAATGGGTCTAGGGTTAAGTAATCAATTAGGCTCTACTTTAATTGATCCAATCAATTAAATTAATTCATTTAATTAATTAGGTCCATCTTAATTAATTAATCTAATCAATTAATTAAATATTCCAATTGGGCTCCCTAATCCAATTAGGTCCAATCAATTAATCTAATTAATTAATTAATTAATTCCATACTTGAATTAATTTAACCCTCATTAATTAATTAAATCTAACACTTGGATTAATTTCTAGGCTAGAAATAGACTTGTTCAAGTTTTGTGTGTGACCCCTTAGGTTCACTTTAAGCTAGTCGTGGGCTCACAACTCTTGTGACTTAGTTGAACAATTAATTATTCTGATTAATTAATTTAATTAATTAATTCTCTTGGAATTAACTCATTAGTTCCAAGAACCCACAAGACATGGGAAACACCTAGCAATACATCATAACTCCTAGTCTAAGGTGAATGTGCGAACCAATTTTAATTACGAATATCAAGCAAGTACGGTCCTTTCGTCATCTAATCTCCCGATTGAGCCTAAGGCATGGATGTTGAGTCAAAACCACATAAGCTCAATAACTATATTTTCATTCCTAGTAGCTTAACTCGATGATGAATAATTAGAAAACCCCACATCTAATTTTCATCTAACCTTGGTGAAGAATTTTAGAGTCAGGTACAGTAGAACACATAGGAGATTCACCTATTCATCTAGATAGGTGATGGATCCTTTGTTGGCCACTCATTAATCTCCATACATGAATATGTTACACCCAATATAAGCCCCTTGTGATTGTCATGCAATCGAAAAATACATCAAAGTACAACATGTCATGCACAAGGTTACTATGGTGCCTCAAGTCCAAGAACTAATTCTTGCACTATCGTAATAAGAAAATTCCCATTCGACAATAGAATATTTTCAATTGGGAATTTTCAAGTGAGGTTATTTAGTATACTTGTTCCTAACAAGCACCCGTATACATGTACTAGTGTCTCCACACTAATACATATAAAATGAGGCATCTTCCTTTCGAGCCTACATCGTATGGGCAAGTCTCAATAGGATCATTGATGTCCTATCTCATTGATCTTTGACTTGGAATATTTTAAGATCACAGCTTTAGAGGCATATTCCACGATCACCATCATATGCACAACCACGCCCCATAACTATTTGTGATCTAAGGACTTTATCTAATTCTTATGATGAATTTTGAGACAAAGATTGTCATTTAAATGATATTAATATAAATAAGAATGATTCACAAGAGTATATGAATGGCCAGATCAATTGGCTCATTGGGCACTACTCTAACAAATATTACATCAGAATGATCTAAAATATCTTATGTTTGACACATATCATTAATCTTAACATAAGCCACAATAAGCTGAAAGCATGGAGCATTGATATATTTTTACAAGTAAATAAATTGCTCTTATCACAATTCAGCTTGTACTTCTCAAAATTCAGCATTTATCCTATTTGAAAGTTGCAATAAATCGTGAAAGAGAGGCTAGGCTGCACGCTACACTTAGTGAGAAAATTTGCTAAGCATATAACTAAAGGACGAGCTTCATGGCTGCCAAACGGAAACCAAAAAGTAAGTTCTACTCATGATACATGTATATCACGGATTTCAACAACCAAACTGCACATAGCCTATTTAAATATGTTTAACCAAACCCATGAGCAAAATTGACCAAAATATTTCACTATATTTGTAACCAGTTAATATCCAACTATACACGAGAACCACCTGAAGGTATTACAATGTCATTAGAGAATTATTCACCAAGCAATATGCATAATTACCCTTGCGGCAACCTTTCAGGTAGTGGCCGTTTAGTCGATGGCACATTGGATGGTCGATGCAAGGCTAGAAATTGGAACACAGTAATTTTGCTCGTTCCCATTTTTGGCTGGCAGACTTCGGTACTAGAAAATGTGGCTTTTGAGCCTAGGGTTTCTTATCAACTTTCATTCACTCCTCACTTGAAAGTCATTGTTAGTTAAACAAAACCTATTCCGTGGTGGATTGAAATGAGGTTAAATCTGTAGTCTAACAATAATTGAATCTAAAGGGTTGACTTCTCCTGGCAGCTTACACTTCCATCTTTTTTCAATGAATTCTCTTGCCACTTCTTTGCTACAACATGATGGGTGTGAGAAATATGAGCAACGAATATTTTTCTCACTAGAAGCCATCATGGTAGAGAGGGAGCATTTTTTTTTTTTTACAAAAACTCTGCTCCGCAAGCCACTCATGCAATTTGTATCTTGGTTTGATTCGTTTCTCCAAGTCATAACATAGATAACCTAGGAAAACATTAAGTTATTGTAGAGATGAACCCATATCAGTACACAGGCATTCAAGTGTTTTTTTTCAAGAATGCTTTCTTGCTTGTTAAGAATCTTTAACCAGGAATCTTTAGTGACAACCTCACCATCGCACAAAGTCTCAAGTATTCAATTCCACAGTAAAGAAGGTAATCAAATCGCTCTTGCAGTTTGCTGCTACTATTGTTTAATAGAGTTAAGTGTAATGGACTGTGAATCTAAGCCCCAACATCATCCACCCAATTGCATTTTTTCCAAAGCTTAGAGGTTTAAAGAAGCTATATTTCTTATGTTTTGAGGAAAAACTTGAAGACAATGTGAAAGTCTAGAAGTTTTCAGAATGTTTCGCAATGATATAGAAATATCTAGAAGACGTGGAGGTTGGAGGGTTCTAGAAAATTCTAGACAATTCTAGAACTTTCCACACAAATGGAGAGAACATTATTAAATGTTCTAGAGTATTCAAGGGAACTCTATAGATATGTAAAAACATCTAGAGATGTCTAGAACTATGTAGTATATAATAGAGAAGTCTAGAAACATATAAAAGAGTAGGAAAGTTTCTAGGAAATACACTTTTGTAAATATCTAATGAAATATACTAGGAATATTCTTGGAGGCTCTAGAATGCCTCCCTCAATTGTTAGGTTTTTTATCCCCACTGTCTATTTGAGAAGGTGGAAAGTATAAATAGGAAAATGTGCTCCTTTGTAACCAATGAAGTAGAGAACTAAAGTTTGAGTGAAATTTATCTTTCCTAAGAGCTCTCTTATCCTAAATACTTTCTTGTGGATTTCTCTTTCATCAATCCTTGTTGGTTTCTCTTTGGTTAATCATTCTCTAATCATTTCATAGACTTTCTTCACACTCATATACTCGAGATAGATTGACTTAGCTAAGGTCGCACAGACTTTCTTCACACACAAAAAATCGAGTTAGGTTGACTTTGCTTAACCGCAATAGGTTGGAAGGAACTAAGATCGTATGGTACCTTATTGAGGGAACAAGTTTGTGACATAAAGGCTTTAATTGTGAACCTATTTACTCCAAAACCAATGTTATGTAGGAAATTCAATTTTTTAATTACATGAACATGCATTCTTTTAGCTCGTATTTTCCTTAACTTGTATCTTGTTAGAACTCAGGACCACATGATTGCTTACAACATCATCATCATCCTCCTGAGTGTCCTATAATTCAGCATCGCTCCATGCAATGTTGAGTGATCTTCCCTTCTTCTTATTTGCACATTCAGATTGGATATGCCCACAACCTTCACATTATCTACATTGAATGTGGTTATTTTTATAGTCATTAGAAGAAGAAGAGAGATTAGAAGCATTTTTATTTTTAGACACATTATAACTTTTACTTGCTTTGGATTTTTTATTTTTTAAATTCATCTTCTTCAAGAACTTTCCAAAGTTTTTGGAAGTAGAATCATTTGATTAGTC
>JAGSPU010000639.1:0-24598 GCA_019321725.1 Paulownia fortunei
AATTTTAAAAATTATAATTACTAATGATTTTAGCTCACTAACATGACTTTTAAATATAAATACAAAGTTCAAACGTAATATAAAAATTGAGATAAAGTGTAATAGGAGTACTTTGTCTTCTTTTTCTCCTATTTATTGTTATTATTGGAGGCAAGTTTAAAGATTCAAAAGATTTTTTAATTAAAACAAGTTTCGTTATTTTGTGATTTAATTTAATGTATACAAGAAAATTTAAAAACGAAATAACTGAAAATTATAAAAATTTTAAATTTTAATCTAATGAACCTCAATCAAAATTAAAAACGCAATTAATATCACTTTGAAATATTGGTCTATAATAATTCCAAAAATTAAAATAACTTAATTTTTAAAATTATATTTACTAATGGTTTTTAGCTCACTAACATGACTTTTAAATATATACAAAGTTCAAACGTAACATAAAAATTGAGATAAAGTGTAACAGGAATACTTGGTCATCTTTGTCCCATATTTATTGTTATTATTTGAGGCAAATTTAAAGATTCAAAATTTTTTTAATTAAAATAAGTTCTTTATTTTGTGAAATTTAATTTAATGGTATGCAAAAAATTAAAAGCGAAATAAATCAAAATTATAAAATTTTAAAATTTTCATCTAACAACTTCAATCAAAATTAAAACACATTAATATCAATTTGAATATTGAACTATAATAACTCGAAAAATTAAAATAACATAATTTTAAAAATTATAATCACTAATGATTTTTAGCTCACTAACATGACTTTTAAATATAAATACAAAGTTCAAACGTAATATAAAAATTGAGATAAAGTGTAACAGGAATACTTTGTCTTCTTTTTCTCCTATTATTTTATTATTAGAGGCAAGTTTAAAGATTCAAAAGATTTTTTAATTAAAATAAGTTTCGTTATTTTGTGAAATTTAATTTAATGGTATACAAAAAAAAATTAAAAGCGAAATAACTCAAAATAATAAATTTTTAAATTTTAATCTAATAAACCTCAATCAAATTTAAAAATACAATTAATATCACTTTGAAATATTCATCTATAATAATTCCAAATATTATAATAAGTTAATTTTTAAAATTATAATTACTAATGGTGTTTAGCACACTAACATGACTTTTAAATAGTAATACAAAGTTCGAACGTAATATAAAAATTGAGATACAGTGTAACAGGAATACTTTGTCTCTTGTTTTTCTGATATTTATTGTTATTATTTGAGGCAATTTAAAGATTTAGAAGATTTTTTATTAAAATAAGTTCTTTATTTTGTGAAATTTAATTTAATGGAATGCAAAAAAATTAAAAGCGAAATAAATCAAAATTATAAAATTTAAAAATTTTCATCTAACAAACTTCAATCAAAATTAAAAAACACAATTAATATCAATTTGAAATATTGAACTATAATACTCGAAAAATTAAAATAACTTAATTTTTAAAATTATAATTACTAATGATTTTTAGCTCACTAACATGACTTTTAAATATAAATACAACGTTCAAACGTAACATAAAAATTGAGATAAAGTGTAATAGGAATACTTTGTCTTCTTTTTCTCCTATATATTGTTATTATTAGAGGCAAGTTTAACGATTCAAAAGATTTTTTAATTAAAATAAGTTTCGTTATTTTGTGAAATTTAATTTAATGGTATACAAGAAAATTTAAAAGCGAAATAACTAAAAATTATAAAAATTTTAAATTTTAATCTAATAAACCTCAATCAAAATTAAAAACGCAATTAATATCACTTTGAAATATTGGTCTATAAAATTCCAAAAATTAAAATAACTTAATTTTTAAAATTATAATTACTAATGGTTTTTAGCTCACTAACATGACTTTTAATATAAATACAAAGTTCAAACGTAACATAAAAAATTGAGATAAAGTGTAACAGGAATACTTTGTCATCTTTTTCCCATATTTATTGTTATTATTTGAGGCAAATTTAAAGATTCAAAAGTTTTTTTAATTAAAATAAGTTCTTTATTTTGTGAAATTTAATTTAATGGTATGCAAAAAAATTAAAAGCGAAATAAATCAAAATTATAAAATTTTAAAATTTTCATCTAACAAACTTCAATCAAAATTAAAACACAATTAATATCAATTTGAAATATTGAACTATAATAACTCGAAAAATTAAAATAACATAATTTAAAATTATAATTACTAATGATTTTTAGCTCACTAACATGACTTTTAAATATAAAACAAAGTTCAAACGTAACATAAAAATTGAGATAAAGTAATAGGAGTACTTTGTCTTTTTCTCCTATTTATTGTTATTATTAGAGGCAAGTTTAAAGATTCAAAAGATTTTTTAATTAAAACAAGTTTCGTTATTTTGTGAAATTTAATTTAATGGTATACAGAAAATTTAAAAGCGAAATAACTGAAAATTATAAAAATTTTAAATTTTAATCTAATGAACCTCAATCAAAATTAAAAACGCAATTAATATCACTTTGAAATATTGGTCTATAATAACTCGAAAAATAAAATAACTTAATTTTTAAAATTATAATTACTAATGATTTTTAGCTCACTAACATGACTTTTAAATATAAATACAACGTTCAACGTAACATAAAAATTGAGATAAAGTGTAATAGGAATGCTTTGTCTTCTTTTTCTCCTATATATTGTTATTATTAGAGGCAAGTTTAACGATTCAAAAGATTTTTTAATTAAAATAAGTTTCGTTATTTTGTGAAATTTAATTTAATGGTATACAAGAAAATTAAAAGCGAAATAACTCAAAATTATAAAATTTTAAATTTTAATCTAATAAACCTCAATCAAAATTAAAAACGCAATTAATATCACTTTGAAATATTGGTCTATAATAATTCCAAAAATTAAAATAACATAATTTAAAAATTATAATTACTAATGATTTTTAGCTCACTAACATGACTTTTAAATATAAATACAAAGTTCAAACGTAACATAAAAATTGAGATAAAGTGTAATAGGAGTACTTTGTCTTCTTTTTCTCCTATTTATTGTTATTATTAGAGGCAAGTTTAAAGATTCAAAAGATTTTTTAATTAAAACAAGTTTCGTTATTTTGTGAAATTTAATTTAATGGTATACAAGAAAATTTAAAAGCGAAATAACTGAAATTATAAAAAATTTAAATTTTAATCTAATGAACCTCAATCAAAATTAAAATACAATTAATATCACTTTGAAATATTCATCTATAATAATTCCAAATATTATAATAAGTTAATTTTTAAAATTATAATTACTAATGGTGTTTAGCACACTAACATGACTTTTAAATAGTAATACAAAGTTCGAACGTAACATAAAAATTGAGATACAGTGTAACAGGAATACTTTGTCTTGTTTTTCTGATATTTATTGTTATTATTTGAGGCAATTTAAAGATTTAGAAGATTTTTTAATTAAAATAAGTTTCTTTTTGTGAAATTTAATTAATGGTATGCAAAAAAATTAAAACGAAATAAATCAAAATTATAAAATTTTAAAATTTTCATCTAACAAACTTCAATCAAAATTAAAAAACATTAATATCAATTTGAAATATTGAACTATAATAACTTGAAAAATTAAAATAACATAATTTTAAAAATTATAATTACTAATGATTTTTAGCTCACTAACATGACTTTTAATATAAATACAACGTTCAAACGTAACATAAAAATTGAGATAAAGTGTAATAGGAATACTTTGTCTTCTTTTTCTCCTATATATTGTTATTATTAGAGGCAAGTTTAACGATTCAAAAGATTTTTTAATTAAAAAAATTTTATTTGTGAAAATTTAAAATTTAATGGTATACAAGAAAATTTAAAAGCGAAATAACTGAAAATTATAACATGACTTTTAAATATATATACAAAGTTTAAACGTACATAAAAATTTAGATAAAGTGTAACAGGAATACTTTGTCATCTTTTTCCATACTTATTGTTATTATTTGAGGCAAATTTAAAGATTCGAAAGTTTTTTAAATTAAAATAAGTTCTTTATTTTGTGAAATTTAATTTGGTATACAAAAAATTAAAAGCGAAATAACTCAAAATAATAAAATTTTTAAATTTTAATCTAATAAACCTCAATCAAAATTAAAACAATTAATATCACTTTGAAATATTCATCTATAATAATTCCAAATATTATAATAAGTTAATTTTTAAAATTATAATTACTAATGGTGTTTAGCACACTAACATGACTTTTAAATAAAAATACAAAGTTCGAACGTAACATAAAAATTGAGATACAGTGTAACAGGAATACTTTGTCTTCTTTTTCTGATATTTATTGTTATTATTTGAGGCAATTTAAAGATTCAGAAGATTTTTTAATTAAAATAAGTTCTTTATTTTGTGAAAATTAATTTAATGGTAAAAAAAATTAAAAGCGAAATAAATCAAAATTATAAAATTAAAATTTTCATCTAACTTCAATCAAAATTAAAAAACACAATTAATATCAATTTGAAATATTGAACTATAATAACTCGAAAAATAAAATAACTTAATTTTTAAAATTATAATTACTAATGATTTTTAGCTCACTAACATGACTTTTAAATATAAATACAACGTTCAAACGTAACATAAAAATTGAGATAAAGTGTAATAGGAATACTTTGTCTTCTTTTTCTCCTATTTATTGTTATTATTAGAGCAAGTTTAAAGATTCAAAATTTTTTAATTAAAATAAGTTTCGTTATTTTGTGAAATTTAATTTAATGGTATACAAGAAAATTTAAAAGCGAAATAACTGAAAATTATAAAAATTTTAAATTTTAATCTAATAAACCTCAATCAAAATTAAAAACGCAATTAATATCACTTTGAAATATTGGTCTATAATAATTCCAAAAATTAAAATAACTTAATTTTTAAAATTATAATTACTAATGGTTTTTAGCTCACTAACATGACTTTTAAATATAAATACAAAGTTCAAACGTAACATAAAAATTGAGATAAAGTGTAACAGGAATACTTGGTCATCTTTTTCTCCTATTTATTGTTATTATTAGAGGCAAGTTTAAAGATTCAAAAGATTTTTTAATTAAAACAAGTTTCGTTATTTTGTGAAATTTAATTTAATGGTATACAAGAAAATTTAAAAGCGAAATAACTGAAAATTATAAAAATTTTAAATTTAATTTAATAAACCTCAATCAAAATTAAAAACGCAATTAATATCACTTTGAAATATTGGTCTATAATAATCCAAAAATTAAAATAACTTAATTTTTAAAATTATAATTACTAATGGTTTTTAGCTCACTAACATGACTTTTAAATATAAATACAAAGTTCAAACGTAACATAAAAATTGAGATACAGTGTAACAGGAATACTTGGACATCTTTTTCCCAAATTTAAAGATTCAAAAGTTTTTTTAATTAAAATAAGTTCTTTATTTTGTGAAATTTAATTTAATGGTATGCAAAAAAATTAAAAGCGAAATAAATCAAAATTATAAAATTTTAAAATTTTCATCTAACAAACTTCAATCAAAATTAAAAACACAATTAATATCAATTTGAAATATTGAAGTATAATAACTCGAAAAATTAAAATAACATAATTTTAAAAATTATAATCACTAATGATTTTTAGCTCACTAACATGACTTTTAAATATAAATACAAAGTTCAAACGTAATATAAAAATTGAGATAAAGTGTAATAGGAGTACTTTGTCTTCTTTTTCTCCTATTTATTGTTATTATTAGAGGCAAGTTTAAAGATTCAAAAGATTTTTTAATTAAAACAAGTTTCGTTATTTTGTGAAATTTAATTTAATGGTATACAAGAAAATTAAAAGCGAAATAACTGAAAATTATAAAAATTTTAAATTTTAATCTAATAAACCTCAATCAAAATTAAAAACGCAATAAATATCACTTTGAAATATTGGTCTATAATAATCCAAAAATTAAAATAACTTAATTTTTAAAATTATAATTACTAATGGTTTTTAGCTCACTAACATGACTTTTAAATATAAATACAAAGTTCAAACGTAACATAAAAATTGAGATAAAGTGTAACAGGAATACTTGGTCATCTTTTTCCCATATTTATTGTTATTATTTGAGGCAAATTTAAAGATTCAAAAGTTTTTTTAATTAAAATAAGTTCTTTATTTTGTGAAATTTAATTTAATGGTATGCAAAAAAATTAAAAGCGAAATAAATCAAAATTATAAAATTTTAAAATTTTCATCTAACAAACTTCAATCAAAATTAAAAACACAATTAATATCAATTTGAAATATTGAACTATAATAACTCGAAAAATTAAAATAACATAATTTTAAAAATTATAATTACTAATGATTTTTAGCTCACTAACATGACTTTTAAATATAAATACAAAGTTCAAACATAACATAAAAATTGAGAGTACTTTGTCTTCTTTTTCTCCTATTTATTGTTATTATTAGAGGCAAGTTTAAAGATTCAAAAGATTTTTTAATTAAAATAAGTTTCGTTATTTTGTGAAATTTAATTTAATGGTATACAAGAAAATTTAAAATCGAAATAACTGAAAATTATAAAAATTTTAAATTTTAATCTAATAAACCTCAATCAAAATTAAAAACGCAATTAATATCACTTTGAAATATTGGTCTATAATAATTCCGAAAATTAAAATAACTTAATTTTTAAAATTATAATTACTAATGGTTTTTAGCTCACTAACATGACTTTTAAATATAAATACAAAGTTCAAACGTAACATAAAAATTGAGGTAAAGTGTAACAGAGTGTTATAACTTTTCCTTTTGGTCTGTCAAGGTGAACGACTAATTAAGCACCATTCCAAAAATGATTAAGGCATTAGTCTTTCTAACACCATGGCCAAATCAGCTTGTTCTCCATGTGATGTTTCAAAAGAACATTCCCCATGGTGAGCCACTTTGAGCTTTTCAATAAACAAACATTTTTTTTTAAACATATCTTCTTACCTAGCCTAAATACACTATTATCCAACCCTTGTTCTAAAAATAATTTGGAGTTTAAGAGACATTCCATTGACAAGGTGAGCTTGCAAAAGAAATTTAGATTAGAATAGAAGGTAAGTGTGGGGGAGTTATTCTCTAAAAAAAATAAAAAATTATAAAGTGTTAAAAATATTACGAATTGCAACTAAAAATGGGATGTTGCAAAATCAATAAGAATGATGAAGAGGAGTCCAATTCAATAACAATAAGCCCCGGTGTCAAAATTCAGGGAGTATGAGATTTTTTCAATGATAAACTCTATGTCTCTAATCTAATGACGTTTTTAAAACCTTGGTTGCATCCTATCCTTTTATTTCATAGCCACATCACTACCATTACAACATTGGTGCCTTCGGTGTAGTGGAGATTTTACCAAAGGAAGAGCCTATGAAGTTCCACTCTTCCATTAGAGATTGGATGATGATTTTTGTGAAGTTCTATGGGAATTCACTTTTTGAAGCATACATAGTTTCATCACTATTGACATTAATTATTTACACACCCACTTGAGTATGCTTATTGTGGAAATGTTGATAAATATTTCAAAGTGTATAATTAATTAGAATTTATATAATTACTTTCACTTTGAAATTATCATTAGAACTCACAATTAAAACATTTTTGTGTTTTAGAAATAAAATGGAAAATCAACTTAAAAAATGAGATGAAAAAGTTTTTTTGTTTTTTTTGTGCACCTTTAGAGAAACTGGTGTAAATTTTAATTCTGAAATAGTTTTGAATTAATTCTTGAAGCTATAGAATGATAAGTCATTCATCTACTAGTTCATCTAGACTTTGGATCCCATACTAAATGTGTAAGGACAAAAGAAGTTAGATTATAAGTGGTTGTATGAAATGTATCACTAAAAAATTCGGATCAGAGTTAAGCCCAGTTATAACCTATTTTGCCAATTAGGTCATATCTCTTAAACCAAAATTACTTTTGGGTTGAAATTTAGATTTGTTATACAAAAGAGGTAGATTAAACAAGTTTTTTGGAGATAAGATTGTGGGAAGATATGTCAAAATGGTCAATAAACATACTACAATGTGTTGTTGATGTTGTAGGACTACCCTTGAATAGGATTCAGTAATTTGATTATATCTCCCTCATCCGACAACCAAATTTGACAAATAATATATAAAAATATATCAGCAAAAAATACCTACAACTATTATTCTTTACCCATCATCAAAATCTGGTTATATTTGGTCGGAAAATGCAATTTAATTAGGTAGTTGAAAATTTAGAGTATTTGGTGTAACAACGTACCAACTCTTGACAACTAGCATTATACTTGATTGTATGTTTGGCCTCTAGCATACTTCAAATAAGTCATGTATTAAACTTTGTAAGAGTTGGGGGGGAGGGGGGGTTGAGGGTTTCTTTAGTCTAAGTTGTCTACTAGAAATCTAAGTTTTCTAGTAGTAGTGTAAGTTTTTTTTAGTAGTAACAGAAATGTATTCTCTAGTTTTTCTTCTATTTTTAGTATTTCCTACTTTTATTATCTCTTTATAAATTTCATTTTGTTGAGTAAAAAAGATGAACCTCTTAATTGAGGAAAAGGAACACAAGGGCAGAAAATATTTAAGTGTGTTGTATTATTATTTTAATTTTTTATTTAAACCCTACTTATTTTGTGGTGATTCCTGATTTATGTATCAGTAGTGGCACAACAAATGCTTGGCTTTATTTAGCTAGACATTTGGTTTTACTACACCAACTGCTAACGTGAAATCTTGATTTGTTGTTGAAAAAAGTGTGCATAAATATTTGATTCCATAAACAAGTATTGGCGTTTAGAAATAATTTTGTAAATAGTAAGATAATATCATGGTTTTCTTATTGCATGAGCTATTTGATAACATCTTTTCATTGCAACCTTCATTGTGTATGAATTTCAATAGTGGCAATAAAAAGAAGTAAAAAGAATAAATAATTATTCCTCTATACAAAACTCAAAAGCGAATACCTAATCATTAGTAATTTTATTACTTTGAGTTTTTTTAATTATAGCGTACAATATTTTTTATATATTTTAAATCACATAAAGTTCATCTTTATTTTTTTTTAGAAATATAATCTTGAATTCTTTAGACAACTTCACTGTAGATCAATCTCGAACTCATGAGAATTTTATTACTTAACACAACCCACACTTGGGTTTGCAACCTTAAAGTTGTAGCAAGTTTTTTGCGCAGTTGTTAGGGAAGGCAAGGTAAGTATTCAGGTTTGTAAATATATTTTTTTTATAAATATTGTGTGTTTGTTTTCATTATAGTTATAGGTTCATATGAAGATTTAACTCCAAAAATAAAATAATTTATTGAAACAATATATAATGGTGAGTTTCTTGATAAATAACTTGATGAAACCCTAGAATATCTAGACTATTTGGCAGAAAACTCTCAATAATGGCATAGTGTTAATTCTTTCGAAGGTTCTATTAGATCTAATCTTACTAATAGTAATAAAAAAAAATATTACCTTAGTCAAGAAGATGATCTAAATGCTATGATTGTTAGTTTAACAAGAAAAGTTAAAGCCATAGAGCTTAAAAAAGTAAAGAAAATCAAATCTACGCAAGAGGAAAAAATTCGTACCAACTGTGAACTTATGGTGTACTCCACCAATGAATGTCCAAACATTCCAATACAAGTGAATTTCATGAACACATTCAAAAAAGCCTTTTCATTCTCCATATTCTGAAATTTATAATCCACAATGGAAAAATCATCCCAATTTTAGCTGGCGAGATAATAACTGTGCCAAACCGCTATATCCACAAAAGCCACCAAACTTTCCTTTTTATCTAGCTCCATATACAAAATCCCTTGAGGAGACATTGAGCATTTATGCATGAACAAATAAACATCAATAATCAAACTTCACAAGTCATCAATGAAATCAAAAACACACTTTCAACATTAACCGCCTCTTTGCGCACACAGGAAAAAAGGTAAGTTTCCAGCTCAACCAGTACCTAATCCTTCCACTCAGTGTCATATTTCTTCTTTAGGTAAAAATTTAATCAAGGAGGCTAACTTGGTCACAACTCTTTAGAATGGAAAAGTTATTGATAAGACTATTCATCCTAAGGAAAAAATTTCTAATCCACCTTTAGAAATGAAGAATGGAAATAGTTTTGACGATGAAGGTAAGTTTGAAGAAAGTAAGTTTGAAAATGATGAAGAAGAAAAATATTTACCTCCAGCACCCTTTTCTCAAAAATTACAACCAACTCACAAATTGAACTCAAATGTTGAATTCTTTGAAGTTTTTAAACAAGTCAAGATTAATATTCTATTATTAGATGCAATCAAGCAAGTTCCACCTTATGACAAATGATGAATGGGGTTTATACTCATTAATTTAGGACAATTTGCTTAACTTTTTTATTAGTTTTCAAAATTCTTATGAATTTTATCATCATTTTTAATTTTATTTTGCAGATGTGAGGATGAAGAAAGAATGTCATTTGGATGTACAAAAATTTACATTCTTACATTTTTCTAAAAAAAAAATCATTCGGTCAGTAGCTACAGCACCTAGGTGCTGCCCTTACTGGAATGTAGCGCTTAGGCACTGCCAGATGGAATTTTAAGGGCAAAATGGGCATCTTACCATTTTTAGGGTATCTCCCATCTATTTTGAGGGATTTCAAGAAACTCCACATTAGTGGTTTTAGGGGGGTGAGAGATAATAAGAGGTCAAGGAGAATGAATTTTGGAAAAGATGACAGAATTCTTCCAAGCTTTAAAAAAGACATCTACAATGAAAAAAAAGCTCATCCTTTTCGAAGTTCATTTTTTATTTTCCTCTTTCGCTTTGATTATATGTATGAATATTGTTAAGTTATCTTTTATTTTCACCATGAACTAATTTTTTTTTCTAGAGTTATGATGTAATCTAATTAAGATGTTTGAATATTTTTATTAATTTAATTCTTAATTTATTTTCAAGTCTAGTTCTATGTGTAGAAAACCATAAATTGCATGTGAGATAGGAATATACTTGCATGCATGGTTTGTGTAAATCTTGTTTGAGATCCATAAATCCTAATGAATTATTAATTGTTATAATTCATATAGGAATATATTGGGTTAGCAATCGATAATATTTTTATTAGACCTCAGAAGGGGGCTAGTGGATAATTTAGGGATTCTCGACTAATTATGGTAAAATCATAACCCTAGGTCTCTAAGTCATTGAAATTCATTTTTATTTGATTTTTGCGCATTATTCTAATAGTAATTTATGTTTATTTACATTAATTGCCACCCTCTTTAGTAATTCAATAGTTCTCGTAGGAACAATACTTATCACTTTATTACTTATTAACGATAATGTGTACTTGCGTTCACAAATTTTGCAACAAGTTTTTGGCACCGTTGTCGGTGACTGTTTTGTTTTATTACTATCAATACCCAATAATTCTAATTTTAATTTGAACTTTTATTTGATTTGATTTTGATTATCGTTCTTTACTTTTCTAGGTATTTTTAGGTGTATGAGAAAATTTAGAAGCACAGTCTTGATCTCTTTTGATTCAAAAATTGAAAAAACTTGCAAACGAAACTGAAAGAAAAAGAGAGGAGCCTCCATATCACCTCAAGACATTTTGGAAGATGATAGCGTAACTGATAATAACAACAATGTGCCATATCATGCACTAAGGGTCAACAATAGGCCGCTTCATGATTATACATTGCCGTTGGTAAATGAAAACCTTACTAGAATTAGACACCGTACAATTCAAGCCAATAATTTCAAGATTAAGCCAACTATCATACAACTAGTTCAAGCTAATCAATTTTGTGGATTAGCCAACGAGGATCCAAATGCATACATAGCTAGCTTTCTTAAAATTTGTGATACATTTAATCATAATGGTGTTACTAATGATGCCATTAGACTGAGGTTGTTCCTTTTCTCACTAAGGGACAATGTAAAGATTTGGTTGAAGTCAATGCTACTAGGTGCAATAACCATATGGGCCAACTTAGCTCAAACTTTCCTAGATAAATACTTTCCACCAGCTAAGATGGTAAACATGAGGAATGACATCACTAGCTTTGCCCAATATGACATGGAATCATTGCATGAGGCATGGGAAAGGTATAACAATTTGTTGAGAAGGTGCCCTCATCACGGTCTTCCAGAATGGTTGTAAGTTTAGACATTTTACAATGGATTGAGCAATGCAACCCGAACTCCAATGGATGTCGCTGCTAGCGGAGCTCTTATGGAAAAAACACATGAGAAGGCCTATGATCTTCTTGAAACCATGGTTGTGAATGCTTATCAATGGCCTTCAGAGAGAATTTCACCAAAGAAAGTATTTAAAGTACATGAAGTTGTGCACTCACTACTCTCACTGCTCAAGTTGCTACATTATCTCAGCAACTTAGCTCTTTTACTACTAATCAGTTAAGGTATGCAATATTTGCAATAGTCCTCACCATAGTACAGAGTGTCAAGTTGGGAACCCATTCAATCTATTTTAGCCAAAGCAAGCACAATTTATAAGGAATGCTACTCGACAGAACAATCCATACTTTAATACTTACAATCCATGATGGCGCAACCATCTAAACATTTCATGAAGGAATGGACAAAATGCAGTAAGACCACTAGCATCAAATTTTTAGCCTCAAAATCAGTCTCAATAAGCACCTAAAGTTTCCATAGACAATGTTATAGAGTAATTCAGGCCAGAACAGAGGTAACATTGCAAAAATAAGAGTCTACTATTCAGAATCAATCAGCCTCTATTCAAAACTTAGAGGTTCAACTCAGTCAAATTACCAATATGTTGAGTGCAAGACCCTAAAGTTCATTGCCAAGTAACACTGAGATTAACCCTAAAGAAAATGTGCAAACCATTACTCTTTGTAGTGGTAAAGAGTTGCTGGAGTTGGAAAGAAAATTTACTGCTCTAAAGGAGTTAGCAAAGGAAAGAACGATAGAGGAGTCTGATGACACACCAAGCAAAGAAGTAGAAAAGCCTAAATCAAAGTTATTTCTAGACAACCCTTCCCCATATGTGCCTCCTATCCTATTTTCTCAATGCTTCTAAAAGTAAAAACTAGATAGGAAATTTTTAAATTTTTGGACATCTTTAAAAAGTTGCACATTAATATTCCTTTTACAGATGTCCTAGAGCAAATGCCCAGCTATGTAAAATTCATAAAGGAGATCCTCTCCAAAAAACGAAAGCTGGAGGAATACGAGATAGTGACACTTAATGCAGTGCTATTTTGCAAATAAAGCTTCCACTTAAGCTAAAAGATCTATAGAGTTTTACAATTCCTTGCACAGTTGGCAATTTATTTTTTGATAAAGCTTTATGTGATCTTGGTGCAAGTATTAACTTGATGCCTTTTTTTGCTTATAGAAAGTTTGGGCTTGGAGAAGCAAAGCCAACTCCAGTCTCGCTACAACTTGTTGATAGGTCTATTAAGTATCCAAGAGGAGTAATCGAAGATGTGCTAGTAAAGTTGGATAAGTTCATCTTCCGACCATACTTTATTATTCTAGATATAAATAAAGACCAAGAGATCCCCATCATTCTTGGTTGACTTTTCTTTACAATAGGGAGGACCCTCATCATTGTGCAAAAAGGCCAATTGATCTTGAGGGTGCAAGAGGAGCAAGTAACTTTTAATGTTTTCAAGGCAATGAAATATCCAAATGAGAAAGATTGCTGCTTGAGAGTGGATGCCACCAAAGAATGTGTAAAGGAATTCTTTCAATCAAGCTATCCTATGGATCCTCTTGAGGTTTGTTTGGGAGGAGTGATTGCAAATAATGATGTTGAGATCTCAGAGTGTTTAAAGATACTTGATGCAGTACCACCGGTGTTCATCAAAGGCCATTTGAAGATCTTAGGAAGGCTCATACCCAACCAACATCATCAATTAATAAACCACCCATTTTAGAACTCAAATAATTGCCAAACCACTGGAGGTATTCTTTTTTGGGTGATTCTTTTACTCTTCCTATTATTATTTCTACTGTATTAAATGATGAACATGAAGAAAAGTTATTGAGGGTATTAAGAGACCATAAAATGGCATAGGATGGTCTATTGTTGATATCAAAGGCATTAGTCCCTCCATATGTATGCACAAATTTTAACGTAAGAAAGCTACAAGCATCTATGGAGCATCAACATCGTTTGAATCCAAACATGAAAGAGGTGGTAAGAGCTAAAGTTTTAAAACTACTTTATGCAAGTATTATCTATCCTATTTATGGTAGTGTGTGGGTAAGTCCTGTGCAAGTAGTACCTAAGAAAGGAGTAATAACGGTAGTTGAAAATGAGAATAATGAATTGATTTCCACTAGAACTGTAATTGGTTGGCGTGTGTGTATGAATTATAGGAAGTTAAATAAGGCTACTAGAAAAGACCACTTCCCTCTACCCCTCTGCCATTTGTTGATCAAATGCTGGATAAATTAGTTAGTCATGCTTAATACTACTTCCTAGATGGTTATTCAGGTTATAATTAGATTTTTATTGCACTTGAAGACTAAGAAAAAACCACTTTTACATACCCTTATGGCACTTTTGCATTTAGCCGCATGCCCTTTGGGTTGTGTAATACACCGACCACGTTTCAACGGTGTATGATGGTAATCTTCTTTGATATGGTGGAATATTTCATTAATTTTTTTATGGATGACTTTTCAGTTTTTGGTGACTAATTTGATATTTGTTTGCAAAATTTGACACTTGTGTTGAAAAGGTGTGAAGAATCTAACTTAGTTTTAAATTAGGACAAGTGTCACTTTATGGTGCAAGAGGGGATTATCCTTGGCCATAAAATTTCTGCAAATGGCAATGAAGTGGATCAAACCAAGATTGAAACCATTGAAAGGTTACCTCCACCTACTTTAATAAAGGGAGTGCTAAGTTTTCTAGGCCATGCAGAGTTCTATAAATGCTTCATCAAAGATTTTTCAAAGATAACAAAGCCTTTGTGCAATCTTCTTATAAAAGAGGTAATTTTAATTTTAATGATGAATGTCTTGGTGCTTTTCAACATTTCAAATCTGCTTTGATTTCTACCCCTATTATTATTGGAGTTTACCTTTTGAGCTAATGTGTGATGGTAGTGACTTTGTCATTGGAGGAGTGTTAAGAAAATAAAAAGGTAGAATTTTTCATGTTATCGATTATGCTAGTCGGACACTAACTAATGCGCATACGAACTATGCAACTACTAAGAAGGAACTCCTAGTTGTGGTTTTTACATTTGATAAGTTTCAGTCGTACTTGATTAGCACAAAGGTAATTGTATACACTAATCATTCCGCCATCAAATACATGATCTAGAAAAAAAATGCAAAACCAAAGTTGATTCGATAGGTCTTACCAAGAGTTTGATTTGGAGATAGATAAGAAGGGAATTGAAAATGTCATTGCAGATAACGCCTCTAGGTTGTAGCAACACAAACAAGATGTCAAGCCCAAGCCCCCATTAATGAAACCTTTCCGAATAAGCAAATTTTTGCTTTAATTATTGGTAAGCTTCCTTGGTATGCTGATTTGGTAAACTTTTTAGCAAGCAATGTCTTTCCCTTTGACTTAACTCGTTAACAAAAGAAAAAATTTCTTTCTGATGTTAGACATTATTTTTAGGAAGATCCTTTCTTATTTAAACTTTGTTCATAGTAGATTATAAGGAAGAGTTTCCCTGATGAAGAGATATATAGTTTTCTTCACCATTGTCACTTATCTTTGTATGGTGGGCACGTTGGTGGGCACTTTGGTGGGAATATAATAGCTGCAAACGTGCTTGAATTAGGTTTTTATTAACCAACATTATTTAAAGATGCTCAAGCTTTCATGGCCTCTTGCGATAGATGTCAGCAAATAGAAACATATCTAGGAGATATGAGACCCCATTGAACAACATTCTAGAGGTAGAGTTGTTTGATGTTTGGGCCATTGACTTCATGGTCAATAATCTCTCTATCCTTGTGGCGGTAGATTATGTTTCCAAGTGGGTTAAAGTTATTGCCTTGCCAATAAAGGATTCCAAAGCAATGAAGAACTTCTTGAGAAAATAAATTTTTGCTCGTTTTGGCACACCAAAGGCAATAGTAAGTGATGAAGATAAGCACTTATTTTTGTAAACAAGCATCTTGATGCTCTTTTGGCTAAGTATGAGGTTACACATAAAGTCGCTACTACTTATTATCCCCAAACTAGTGGCTAAGTTGAGATTTCAAATAGAGAGCTTAAGTGGATCCTGGAAAAGACTATGAATTCTTCTTGGAATGATTGCTCTCAAAAGTTGGATGATGCTATTGGGCTTACCGAACTACATACAAAATCCCTATTAGTATGATGTTGTATCTAAGTTGCGATTGAGGTGGTTTGGAACATTCACAGTCATCCAAGTTTTCCCACATGGTGTTATTGAAATTCAGAGTGAGGATTGAAAGTTTAAAGTCAATGGCCAAAGGCTGAAGGTAGCCATTGAAGGTGGATGGGATTTGCAAAAGTCTACCATTACCTTTGCTGAACCGCCCTCATAATCCTTATTGAAAGTCTGGTTGGAAACTTTAAACTAAGTGCTTCTTGGAAGACAACCCAAGTCATTCTATAGTTTTCATGTGTTTGTTGCATTTGTATTTCTTGCACTAAGATCCTTTATATAACCTAGGAGTAAATTTTTAGATTCCTTTAAGCCATATTTTTAGTATCCCTAATCCTCTTTTATTTGTTTTGGTTGTAGGTTTATGTTGAAAATAATAAATAAGTAAATAAATAATAATAATAATAATAATTTTAAAAAAATAACATATGTGTAGGCGTTGGGAACTGCCACAAGGGCAGTAAGCCCAGTGTGTAGGCATTGGGAACTGCCACAAAGGGCAGTAAGCCCAGTGCCTAGGATATGGGCCATTTATATAAAAATAAAATAAAATGGAAAACCAAAAATAAAAACAAAAGGCAACCCCTCCCTCCTTCTATTTCATTTCATTTCTTTTTTTCCTCATTTACTAATTTGCTCTTTTGATCACCCTATCCTCCATTAGCTTCACACTTATTCATACTCTATACTTACTTCACTCTTCCTACTCTTTTGTTTTGTGGGTAGGTGTTTTTGATGGACCTTCCCTAACTCAATTTAAGCAAGGAGGAAACTTCCGTGGATTATAGTGTTTACATTTGCCAAGTATTGGGTGATGGTGGTTAATTTGTTGTTGATTGTTGGTTGTTAAATATAGGGTATTGATGCTCTAAGATTAGCATTCACAAGAGGAGTCCTTATTCCTGCACATGAGTTGTTTGATAAAAGACCAGAGAGAAATGATTAATTTTTTTTGCCTTATTTGAAGCTTGTTCTTCGAGACTTGTTTGGTATTTGATTGTTGGGGATTGCTCTGAGATCATTTTGTGAGATAACGTTGTTGATTGTCGCTATTTTTTACATTAAGGAGTTAGATTGGCATATGCTCCAAAGAAGAGAAAGTCAACCACTTCTACTTCTGCTTCTACTTCCATTTCCCCCCAATTTGATAAGCAGAAGTTCTTGAATATTACTACTTATCAGCATTATCTCAATCACCATCAAATGTAAGTTAACTCTGGAAAGAGGCATCAACACTACTTTAGCTCTAACCCCACAAATCATTGAAAGCAGAGGTTGGCAAGAATTCACTCAATAGCCCATTGATACTGTGGTCCCTTTAGTTTGAGAATTCTATGCCAATGTGACCATGCGTGAGGGCTTTTGGGTCTTTGTGTGAGGGAAATGGGTCCGCTTTGACCACTCGACCATAAATCAGTTTTATGGTCTCCTAGATATTAATGATGATGGCTATTCCACTTATAAGAGCAATGAGGTTAATTTTGATGAGATTATTTCTACACTTGCCTATCTAGGAGCACAGTAGATGGTAAAAAGTGAGACAATGATCACTTTCAGTTCCTCGTATTTATATGAATCATATAAATCTTGGAATAGTTTCATTGGAGCAAAGCTCATGCCCACAACTTATCTAAGTAATCTTACAAAAGAGAGGGTCATATTACTCTTTGACATCATTACATGCATCAAAAGATGTGGGGCATATTATCCATTAGTCAATCGTGCATTTTATCAGATCTACCACCATCGGCGGCCTTAGGCATCCTTCTCTGATAACCACTTTTTGTCAGTGATGGCATTACTTAGAGCCTGGATAAAGAGCTACTTCCTCCCAAGGATATCATTAGCAATGGCATTATAGAAAGTTATACGACCCGACACGCTAATGATACCGCTGGTTCTTCACAACAGCTCCGCCCCTCTCGTCAGCTATCTATTGCTGACCACCTCACCACCTTCAAGCAATATTTTTGGGGCCTCAATATGAATTTTGAAGACTTATGAACTGACTTTCACCAACTTGCTTCCTACCATGCCGCGTTTCACACTTATCATGTGGGAGTCACCTCCGCTATTGAGCAAGCATTCATTCAGTTAGGAGCCAATGTTTGTTTTCCTACTCTACCACCCCCACCAAAGTTTTCCTCTCCACCACCCTACCTGACCTCACTGATGAGGAAGTAGAGGATTGAACACCCCATTCAGGGAAGTCCTCACTTTCTGTGTTCTATATGTCCACATTGAGAATAATGTTCATTTTAAGTTTGGGGGTGTTTGGTTATTTTTTGTTTTATTTGTCATGGGTATTTTAGGTGTTGAGTCTAGGTTAAGTTGTAAAAAATAAAAATAAATAAATAAATAAAAATAAAAATAATTAGGTTAGAAATGATGATTATGATTGAACAGCTAAAGTCAATAATAAGAATTTGATCTTGTTTGCTTATAGCTTTTAGAAATTGATGAATGTTGTGTTTATGTATGTGCTTGACTCTTGTGGCATTTTTTACCTTTCGTGTAATCCTTTGACATATTGAGCACTAGCCTTGAACATTCAATTTTTCTACTTGCTTAGAAAAAGTTTATGTAAACTCGATACTTTTTTTGCAATCTCATATAATTCTAGAACTTGTTTGATTGTCACTCTAGGCAAAATATTAGGCTACATAACATTAGGGAAGTGATTTAGGCCATTTTTGTACCATTTAAGCCTTTCACGCTATCCTATTTATGATGTATGTTCTATTGTGTCCCCGGTTAGCCTTGTTGAGCCATTTTTTTTTGTCACCCTACAAATCAACCTCAGCCAAAGAACTGAAATAAACTATTTATCTTACATATTACCCCACACTCAGTTCATGGATATTTTAGAAACATCATTTTGAGCATCGAAAGTGGTTTGAAAAAAAAATGGCAAAAGAGATGCGGTGATTTGTATAAAACTCCCGAAAAAAATTGTAAAGAAAGATGAGAAAAGAGTACAACACCCATTGTTTATAAAAACAAATACATTTTAAGGGTGTAGCATTTCAGATATATATATGTGTGTGTGTGAAAAAAAAAAGAGATTAATGAATAAAGTAGTGTGACAAATCAAGAGACGAAAGGTTCCTGAAGGTGTAAGATGATGATGTGGTGGTGCTCATAATAAGTTTCTAGAATAGTTGTGTACTATGAGTAATTTGAGCCACACGTTACAAGCTTTTGAAGTCCTAATGATCCTTGATATTGTGTTAGTCAACATTAGTGGGGAGTGACATGAAAAGCAAGCCTATGGAGTTAAAAAAAATTACATAAAATAAGAGATCAATTATTTGGTTATGAGTTCGCATAAACCAATCTGAGTGACGAAGAGTTAGATGTAAGATGCTAAACATACACACACTCAAAGGATTTAAAGATGGGTGAATTTGACACTTGAGTTGAAATCATGCATTTTGATGATATTTTAAAATTTCCTTAAGTTATAAACTCACAACGATTTTTTAGGCTTATTTGGTTAGTAGGTTTGATTATCACTTGTTATTTTACTTGTTTTACTAGCAAAATTTAAGTTTGGGGGTATTTGATGAGTGGGTTTTATACCCATTAATTTAGTACAATTTTCTTAACTTTTTGATTAGTTTTTGAATTCTTGTGAATTTTGTCATCTTTTTTAATTTTATTTTGTAGATGTGAGAATGAAGAAAGAATATCATTTAGATATACAAAAATATGCATTCATCTTACATTATTTTCTAAATAAAAAAATCATCGGGCTAGTAGTTACAATACCTAAGTGTTGCCATCACTGGAATGCAGTGCTTAAGCGCTGCCACATGGAATTTTAGGGGTAAAATGGGCATTTTACCCTCTTTAGGGCATCTTCCATCTATTTTGAGGGATTCCAATAGCCTCCAAATCAATTTTTCTTTTGGGGGAGGGTGGTGAGAGACAAGAAAAGGTCAAGGAGAAGGAATTTTAGGGAAGATGAGAGTATTCTTCCAAGCTTAAAGAAAAACACCTATAAGAAAAGAAAAAGCTCATCCTTTTCGAAGTTCGATTTTTATTTTCCTCTTTCGCTTTGATTATGTGTATGAATATTGTTAAGTTGTCTTTCATTTTCACCATAAACTAAATTCTTTTTCTAAGGTTGTGTTGTAATCTAATTAAGATATTTTGAAAATTTTTAAATTCAATTCTTGATTTATTTTCAGGTCGAGTTTTCTAGATGGTTCCTAATACTTTCAATTACTTGGCCACTAATTGAATGATTTGCTAATTATATTGACCCAGGAGGTGATATATGTGTCTAGTTCTATGTGTAGAAAATCATAAATTGCATTTGAGATAGAAATATACTTGCATAGTTTGTGTACTCTTATTTGAGATCCATAGAACTTAATGAATTGTTGATTGTTGTAATTCACATAGAAATATAGTGGGTTAGCAATTGATAATATTTTTATTAGACTTCAGGAGTGGCTAGTGGATCATTTAGGGATTCCTGACTATCACTTGGAAAAAAAATTGAGATTGATGAGATAAATTATTCAATTTGGACTAATTACAGTGAAATCATAACCCTAAGTCTTTAATTCATTGAAATTCATCTTTTTTTTTATTTTTGTGCATTATTCTAATAGTAATTTAAGTTTATTTGCATTAATCGCTACCCACTTTCGTTTGTTCAAATAAAATTAGAGTTGAAATTTTTTTGGTACTTAGTAATTCAATAGTTCTCATGGGGACGATACTCATTCATCACTTTATTACTTGTTAGCGATAATGTGTACTTGCATTCACAAATTTTGCAACACCAAATTTTTGAAAGATTTGTTACAATCAAAAGAAAACATCATGTACAAAAGAAGGCATTTTTAATTGAAAGTGTTTGTTTGATCATTCAATAATTCACTCCACCCAAGCACAAAGATCTTGGTTGTCCAACCATTTCATGTACCATAGAAAACACTAGAATAGAGTGTGCTTTGCTTGATCTTGGAGCTAGTGTAAATCTTTTACCTTTATTAGTTTATGAACAATTAGGTTTGGGAGAACCTAAAACAACTTTTGTTGTACTCTAAATAGTTAACCATTCGATTAAAGTTCCAAAGGGAGTAGTAGAAGATGTGTTTGCACAAATTGATAAGTTTTACTTTCCAGTTGATTTCATTATTTTGGACACAGTGCCTGTTGCACATACACATACACAGATTCCTATCATTTTAGGTCGTTATTTTCTTTCAACTTCAAATACTTTTATCAATTGTAGGAATGGTATTTTGAAGTTATTGTATTAAAATATGACTTTCGAACTAAATGTGTTTAATGTTTGTACGTAACCTACAAAAGATATCGAAGTACAGGAAGTAGATTTAATTGAAGAACTTGTTCATGAATATTTTACTACCGCCAATTCTTCAGATTCTTTGAAGGCTTATTTTGAAAGTGAAAGTATTTGTAAAAAGATACCCTCTAATGCTCTCTTTGAATTTTTGTAGGTACAATAAAAATATTTTTGGAAACCAAGGTTAGAAGAACTTTCATCATCAACAATACAATATACTCCATCAAGTATTAAAGTTCCCGTGATTGATTTGAAACCATTGCCATTTGATTTGAAATACTTTTTCTTGGGTGAAAATGAGAGATTTTTAGTAATAATTTCTTCCAAACTTGATTCATCCCAAGAAGGTAAGTTGATCAAAAACTCTAAAAATGCATAAGAATGCTTTAGAATGGACCATTGCTAATATTAAAGGTATTAGTCATTTAATTTGCAAACAAAATATCTATCTAAAGGAAAATGCTTAACCTTCTAGATAGATGCAACAAAGGTAAAATCTTAATATGAAAGAAATAGTGAGAAACAAAGTCATTAAACTCTTAGATAATGGAATCATTTATCCTATTTCTAACAGCAAATGGGTAAGCCCAACTCAAGTTGTACCTAAGAAATTTGGAGTTACTGTAGTTAAGAATGAGAATGATGAATTAATTCCAACTAGGACTGTTACTGGTTAGCGAATGTGCATTGACTATAGAAAACTCAATTCAGTTACTAGAAATGATTATTTTCCACTACCATTTATGGATCAAATCTTAGAAAGAGTTGCGGGACATGAATCTTACTACTTCATAGATGGATATTCTGGGTATAATCAAATTGTAATTGCACTTGAAGATAAAGAAAAAACAACTTTTACATGTCCTTTTGGTACTTTTGCATATCGTAGATGCCTTTTGGATTATGTAATGAACCAGCTACATTTTAACAATGCATGCTTAGTATTTTTAGTGACATGGTTGAACGTTTTCTTGAAGTCTTCATGGATGATTTTTCTATTTTTGGTAATTTATTTCACGATTACTTGTTTAATTTAGAAAAGGTTTTGATTAGGTGTAAAGAAAAAAATCTTGTACTCAATTAGGAGAAATGTCATTTCATGGTGACAACTGGTATTGTTATTGGACACAATATTTCATCAAAAGTTATTGAAGTAGACAAATTTAAAATTAAATTAATTGCCAATTTGCCAATACCAAAGTCTGTGAAGGAGGTAAAATCATTTTTAGGACATGCTTGTTTTTATAGAAGATTTATCAAAATTTTAGTATAATATCTAAATCTTTGTGTAATTTTCTAACAAAAGACACTATATTTGAATGGGTTGAAAATTGTGAAAACACTTTTGTAAAGATTAAAAGCATGCTTACGTCTGCTCCAATCATGCAGCCTCCATATTGGACTTTACCTTTTGAAATGATGTCTGATGCCGGTAACTATGCTGTTGGAGTTGTCTTCGAACAAAGAAAATATAAGAAACTATATGCTATTTACTATGCAAGTAAAACTTTAAATAGTGCTCAATTGAATTATTCAACAATTGAAAAAGAATTAATTGCTGTAGTTTTTGCATTGAATAAATTTATCTTATCTTGTTGGCTCACTAGTTATTGTTTACAATGATCATACAACTTTGAAATATCTTTTATCAAAAAATGATGTCAAAACCTAGACTGATTGAGTGGATTCACTTACTCCAGTAATTCAACATTACAATTCGAGATAAGAAATGAGTAGAGAATATGGTGGCTGATCATTTATCAACACTTATTTGTGATGACTCATATCAAACCACACTTATTAATGATACTTTTTTTTTATGAACAACTATTTAATATTTTTATTTTACCTTAGTTTGCTGACATTGTTAATTTTTTTGTGATAGGAAAGATGCCACCCATTGAAACTCCTAAAACAAAAAAAAGTTTTTGACTGAGGTGAAAAACTTTTATTGGGATGATCCATACCTATTCAAATATTATCTTGATCAAATCTTTTGAAGATGCATGCTAGACAATGAGATAGGTAATATTGTTAAATTTTGTCATTCAAAAGTATGTGGTGGTCATTTTTCGGTAAAGAAAACCGCTGCAAAGATCTTGCAATGTGAATTTATTGGCCAACTTTTTTCAAAAACACTTACACTTTTTGCAAAAGTTGTGAAAATTGTCAAAATTAGGATCTATTTCAAAGCAAAACATGACACCCTTATACCCTATCCTATTGATTGAAATTTTTTATTATTAGGGTATCAATTTCATGGGACCACTTCCATTATCATTTGGTTTTATTTACATATTGGTCGCCATAGATTATATCTCAAAATGGGTCGAGGCAATTCCATGTCAAAATAATGATCACAAAATAGCGATAAGATTTTTGAAAGAAAATATTTTAAGTTGATTTGGAATTTCTCGATCCATTTTTAGTGATGGGAGAAAATATTTTTGTAATAAAGTTTTTGGAACTTTAATGAGAAAATATGAAATCATACATAAAGTTGCAACCCCTTATCATCCTCAAACAAATGAAGAAATTGATCTTGCAAATAGGGAGATAATACAAATTTTGGAAAAAATAGTTACCCAAATTGTAAAGATTGATCTCTTAGACTTACCAATATACTTTGGGCATATAGAACTGCTACAACTTTAAGGTTGCAAACCCAAGTGCAGGTTGTAGTAAGTAATAAATTTCTCGTGAGTCCGAGGTCGATCCACAGGGAAGTTGTTTGAAAATTTCAAGTTTATATTTATAAAAAGATGGAGTTTATGTGAATCAAAAATATATGAACAATTAATGTATGATGTAGCTAAAGAAAAAACCGAAGTAATAAAAGTACTGACGATTAG